>JANHGC010002248.1:150247-160589 GCA_027560395.1 Boaedon fuliginosus | reverse complement strand
AGCTCTCCGAACCAATCAAAATTATTGCTACTGGTTCTCCCGAATCTGTCAGAACTGGCTGAATACCACCTCTGGATACAAGGTACAAAAAGAGAGATTTTGATTAAACGTTAAAACATATATTCACATAGCATCATAATATAAGAGCAGGTTGAAAGTGAAACCAATGATCTAAAATAGGATGGACTGTTTACCAGAATTGATTTAATTCAGATTCTTATTCAGGACTTAATGAATTGATTTAATTCAGATTCTTATTCAGGACTTAATGTTCAAAACAATCTTTCAAACTCTGTATTTCTATGGTTCTTTCATTTCTACATTATTTTGCTTCATAGTTATCTAAAATGGACAACCATGTCTACCTCTCATGATGTGAAGGTTACAGGAAATATCCAAATAAAGAGGTTTGTTAGGAATTAATCAAGTGTATGATATGACAAACTCAAATCAAAGGGGTAACCAATCAGATTATACTGTGTATATTTGACTGTGCCCGCTTGAATGTAACTGCCAATGAGGAGATATAAAAGCCCCCTCCACACTGAAGTCAACTGTCACAGAAAGAATTCAGTCAACTGAGCATGACACTCAGGCTGATCTAGTAAATATACACTCAGAGACATGTTTTAGATTGTAAACAGGTATTATTTATTAAAACTGTTTTAGATTACAAACTGTCTGGTTTATTTTTGTTTAACAAGACTACTTGGCACAATTCATCAAAGCACTTTTATTTAACAAGGTTAGAGTACAATTTGACCACCCCTGAAAGAAGCCAGACATGAGTTCAGGAAAGGTGGTTTTGCCCTCTTGTATCTAATGCTGGGAGTGACTGAGAGCAAAAGAAGAAGGGGAGACAGGTGCCTGGATGGAGTCACTGAAGCAGTCGGTGCAAGCTTAACTGGACTCCGAGGGATGGTAGAGTACAGAAAGGCCTGGTGGAACATTGTCCAGATGGTCGCGATGGGTCGGACACGACTTCGCAACTAACAACAAATCTAGGCTAATGGCTTGCAACTATGAATGAATAATAAACTATTATATCAAAGAGAAAGATAGCACAAAGCTGGGTGATTATTAAGCATTTTTTTAGAAATCCAAAATAAAGCTGGGAAAGCAGAAGGTGTTAAATGTACTTTGATAGATTTCTAGGGATTTGCTTATTGTTGGGAAGCATGTGTCATTACAGCCCAAATCATTTGAGCTCCTAACGGATTTATATTATTATAAAATATAACTGTGACGTTTTGCAGTTCAGGGAAATTTTAAGCTATGCAACAATGTCTGAAACTGAAGAAATGACAAAATAGTTTATTCCCCCTGATCAGGAACCCTAATTTCAGTTAGACAAATCATAACATTGAATTAATGATCTAAAAAGCCATTCATTATTTCAGTAGAGATCATTAGATGGATTTTTTAAAAAGATGATGCAGTTTATTTGCTGAGATTTACATTCTGAGAATACTGTAATTACTAGGAAACAACTGAATTTCACCTAATTTATAATTTGCTTAATATTTTCTTCATTATATTCTCTATGGAAACAATAGGCTCCCCTGCCCCACTTTAGTTATTTAAAAATAATAGTAGAAACAGCCATAGCAGCAACAACGAAGGAGTGACTCATGTCAACAAGAAACCGGAGACAGAAGTAGGAGTGGAAAACTTGTGGAAAGAGTGTCAAGGTGTGATTCAGGTAGCATGTGGTGATTTTAGGATCAAAGGATCTTTTTTCTTTTTCTTTTCATTTCCTTGCTGCATAGGAGGGGAGCTAAAGATTGAGAGCCAAAAGAATGGCAGTGAAGGATATTGGTATGAAGTCAGCCCTTAGACTACTAGCAGTTCTACACATACACATACACATACACATACACACACACAGAACAGTATTTTAATTTAAAATTAAATAAATGCATAGGGAGCAGAGAGGACATCCAGATAAATATTAATACTGGATTGACTAAATTCAGTCCAATTTCATTTTTGTCCTGCTTCTGCCTACTTTTTTCCCTGGGGTGCTTTCTCATGGATGAGAGGAGGGAGGAGGCATGGCCCAGGCAACACATATGATTAAAAGCCAAGTACAATCCTTGCCTCTTCCAAAGGTTGAGTGATACTGATTTGGTCATGCTGTCTTTTGCTGTCTCTGGTACTGCTTTAAATCACTACTGCCACTGACTGTTGCAATCTTAAAAATGCAGCTCTGTCTCTGGCAGGTCAATACTTGGAAGATAGTTGAAGCTAATATAGAAATGTGGCTGCTTGGCAGAGACAGAATTCCCAAACTTCCTATGTTTTGGATTATCTCAGGTAAATAAAAGCTGTCATCAAGGAAAGAGATTTTTCACCGCATCTCCATTTGCTAAGATTAATTATTGGAAACCTTATTCTCTGGATGCCTCTCAGGTGACATTCCTCAGCCTGCTTCACAAGTCACGGTGCCCTTGAAATAGCCAGCAGACCTTTCCTATATTCCGGCATGTATCAGTGCCATTTTTCTTTATGAGATGGGGTTGTCAGAACCCCTTTTCAGAGTATTAGCTTTCAGTTACCCTGGAGTGAGTCCTGACTTTTGTTCAGCTCAGCTGAGCTTTTGTATAACAGCTCATTTATGGATTACTACTGCCCTCGTATGGTCAATACATTTCGACAATGCCATTTTTCCACTGAGAAACTATGTATTTGCCATGTGCCCAGTGCTTTATCTGTAGAAATCTAAGTGTCTTCAAATGAAAAATAAATAAATAAAACTGAGGTATCTAATAGCAATACCTGGAATCTAAATTCAAAGACCCCAGATAGACGGGATGGAAAACTGTATTATTGTGTGGCCAAATACTGTAGAGAGGGCCTTATGCATCCTCAATGTTTGACAATATAAGCTTTATGCCATTTTGGCACAATATATTTTGCAGGATCCTATCTGTTTGGTTCCTACAACATTATCTTGGAACACTTTGCTTTCATTCATGACAATATATTTTTGCTAACCAGAGCTTTATGTTATTTTAAATTTAGCATATGTCATATTTACAGGTTAGTTAATAATCTCCTCTAACCACAAGGCTGACAACTCCCTCGCGCGCGCGTGTGTGTATATATATATACCTACAAAGTAGCTTAATAGTTTTGCATTAAATGAAGTTGACTCTAGAATATGGAAGTTTAAGACATAACAACTAATTTGTTAAGGTTCAGTGTGATACAAAATATGGAACAAACAGTTAGTAAAACGTAAGATGCTTATAGTGCTGGCTACTTTTTCTTGTAAGTAGCTGTATAAGTAAAACTTAGGGAATATTAAATGCATGCTTTACAAGGACCACACGCAGAAGCTGATAAATGGTTCCTGTAATGATGTCAGCAGCATATATAAAAGGCTAGATTGAGGGGTCATGTGAAATCATTGTTAGCCTCGGTTCTCCATCTGCAACTGACCTTGTAGAACTTAGGTGGGTATAACCTAAATTAAACTTAATTTAATTTGTATTATATTAGAGTGGCTTCCTCTTCCACATCTCATAGCATTTCACAAATTAAAATAACAAGCATATATGTGTAGGTTTCTGGGCCCTGGAGAAAATCCAGTTAACATAGTCAAGAGTCAAAAGTGCCACAAGTAGAAAACCAGAAATTAAATATGCAGGCAGGCAGATGACTTTGATACAGGTGGTAATATTAGTAAAATAAGCTACATAATTCACAACTAGACAGATAAATAAAATACTGCACCAGTATTATCTTTCACCAGTTACCAATGTCACTGATCTTGTTTTACAACCAAGAGACTTTGGGTCCCAGTAATAATTGACTGGCCCAAGGTCAACATAGTAATTTTCAGATAGTTAAGCAAAGGGCCTGTCGGAATGCCTGACTCAGGAGAGCCCTCACGGTGAAGCATTACTTTAGCCAATGAGGTTCTCAAACCTGCTATCCACTCCCCACCCTACTCCCTTTCACCTGTGGATCGTGAACAGGACACATGCTAGGCCATTCATTCTGGTCCTAAAGGCAATCAGACTGGATGGCACATGAGGAGAAAACAGGTGGGCTCCTGAGCCAAAAATTCACTATGCTTATCTCCAAAATGTAGGCAGTTTCATTATACAGTGCATCTGTTGTTCCTTCTTTTCTGTTCAAAATAAACAGATGTTTTGGTAGTATTTAAGTAGTTGTCACATCTTTTCCTTCTTATTCAAGTCTTATTCAGGTATGCTGTATCTGATATAGGAGTTTAGAGTTGAAAAGGAATACATTGATTAGGAATGTGCAAATCATAATTATTTTGAGTGTTGTAATCAACATTTTTAAGTTTTATGGGGGGATGTTTTGTTTGGGCCTACAACCCCCCCCCCCCCCCCAAAATAAAAAATTTTAAACATGCAACCCAAGGGGGGGGGGGTGCAACACACACAATTTAAAATGTTGTTTGGTTTGGACTTTAGAACAACACTTCGTGATTTGAAGCAATCTTGTTTTTGATTGTCCTAAGTACTGTGATTTGGTAGGGTCTTTGATTAGTGCAGCTGCCTCAAAATTTTACAACTTAGTCAATCAAACAGCAGAATAGACCAGTCACCCCCTTTACTAACTGCTTAGTCTGGGTGGGATGATGTGGGAGTGGAGTAAGAAAATGAAATTTCTACACCCATTTTCCAGTCATCCAACCCATGTTGCTAATGCTGTTTCATTAGCAACATTCCACCCATGTTGCATCAATGTAAAGAATACTAGTCCTATGCAGTGGTGTGATTCTGCTGGTTTAACAACCGGTTCACTTCACACACGTGTTCCATTCAAAAATAGCAAGAAACCTTATCTTTTCCTGGAGCTGATGTAAGGAAAAACAGCTGAGGGCGGCAATGCACACTGCTGTGCCAATCAGTTGGCCTTCAAACAAAGGAATAAAAGGTCGGAATAGCGCAGGGGCAGGAGGGCCCAGCTCGTCACCAGAAGACCCGGTTTGTCCAAACTGGCCCCAATGGAACAAATGGTTCACCTGAACCGGGCCAAACCGGTAAAATCCCACCCCTGGTCCTATGTTGATATAGTGTATTTGTTGATCTTTTGTCCACGTATGTCCTGGATGCATAGTCTCATGTCCTTTTGATATTAAGTTTCACAATGCATTTGTAAAAGGAAAACTTCTGCATTGGTTTGAACTGTTTCATTACTCTCCAAAGAGTATACTTTGCACATGCACTTGTGCCCTGTTGAGTTTCCAGAGTGTCTTTACTCTTATGTTACTTTGGAACTGCTGGTGATTGAGCTGTTCTTTTTCCTGTGTTACCCTCCAATTGTGCTATTTTAAGTTTTGTTCATCCAGTGTGCAAATTTCTTATTTTGAGTTGGGCATTTTTCAGACTGCAATTGCTTTGCTTGATGTAGAATCTGGTACAGTCCCGGGAAGTGCTGTGCTACCATATTATATTTTAAAAAATTATATTCATTAGTGGAAAAATTCTAAATAGCCCAGTTGTAGCACAAATAGGATTTAAAGCAAGAAACCACAGCAAAGAGTAAAATTTGTCTTTGAATGCTACTGTTTTTTCATGTTTTTCCAAGAAGGAGGATGCTATACTTGCTGTTGTTAAATCATTCTGTTAAATATGTGCTAATTGAAATAACATTGATGAGAGAGATGTGTTATTGTGTGCTGGCTGAGTGCCTCTGTGATTTTATTAAACCAACAAAAAAAATTATATCTGTTGAAAGCCAGGGACTGATTCAATTGCTGATTTAGCTAAATCCTTAGGGGATTTTCAAATATTTTTCCACAAATATAAACAAATAAATCCAGTTGATGACTTTTGTTTTTCTGCAAGTTGTCTATTTGGTAACAGTCAGCAAAGATAAGTCCCTCACCTACACCAAAGATTTTGTGGTAGAAAACAAAACAGCAAAGAGATTGCATTGCCCGTATTCTGTGGTTGATACCTTCACTAAAACAAAATATAGCTATGGAACATAAAAGCCCATTGTTTGCACTGCACAGGTAAAGAAACTATGGGAAATAAACAGTAGAAGCAGACTTGTAATGGCAGCAGGCAAAACTGGACGGAGGCAAGAAGTATCAAGAGGCTGGGGAAAGATGTTCAGGCTTCTTAATTTAAATCAACTTGTCAGAATTGTGCTGTGTTAGACTTGCAGGAGTGGACATCTTTTTTCATTTTTGTGTTAGACTGTATTTCTAATAAACTTTTCTACTTGCATTAACCAAACAATAAAGTCGGACAATTTTGTCCCAAACTCAAAACAAAATTAATTTACCATTTTGTACTCTGTTGATACATAAGCTTTTTATAAAAATGCCTTATCAAGGGGGTAGTATGTGTACTTTGTGCTCTCTGAGCCTGGTTGTTTCTTTGCAGATGTTTCACTGCCTGACTAGGTAACATCATCACTGTTAGCAGTGTGGGATTTGCTCCCTGTTTATATACAGTACTTTGCCCTGCCAGTGTTTGTGAGGGAGTAATTTTCTCCTTAGTAGTTCCAAATTATCACATTGATTGGGGTATTGTTTTCTGCTCGGTTGTCCCTATTTATCTGGGTGATGGAGAGGATGTGTTACGGTCTTTTTGTTTTATTCTTTTTCTGTGGTTTTTTCATTCTGTACTTTTTATTTTTTAATTCTGTACCTTTTTGGTTTTTTCGACTGCATTCTTAGCTTTATTTTTAATGGCATATAAATATGCTTTCTCTATATGTGCCTATTGATGGGTGATTCGTCTGAATGCCAAGTTTTTGAGAATTCCCTAGCATTTTTGGATTTAGCTTGGTGTAGGACACTCACAGTTTCCCAATTGAAACTATGACTGAATCAATGTGTTGTGTGATTAAAAATTAGCTAGTATTCATGTATATGCTCTGCTAATCTTCTACCTATTTTTCCTATGCAGTGTCTGTTACAATCCTTACACTGCAGACTGCAGACAAGTCCTATTTTTCTTCTTCTTGGACTTCAGAAACTGTAGGTTTACTTAAGATGTTTTGGAGAGCTTTACTTGATTTCTATGCTACAATGATACATGTGGTTGTGACAGTCTGTTGGTTGATTCCAAGATATTTTTTATGTAAGGCAGTATTATCTTTTTTATGGCTTGAGTTGGTTGTGCTATAGTGGGTCGAGTGACACTTTTTAATAAAGTTGCATGTGTATCCATTTTGTTGGAAGATGTTCTTCCAACACCCAGTTAAGCAGGGATTAACACTAGATAAACAATCAAGCAGAAAATAATATCTTAAATAAGGAAGGGCAGAAGATAAAACCACCAACACTGTATGTTGCCACTGTATATAAAGAGATAGCTAACCCCACATTCACCAGCACTAATGATGTTACATCTGTAAGCAAACCACTAAGCTCAGCAAACACCAAGGACTTCACAGTTCAACCCTGAGCTACATTCTATATATCCTCTTGTACTGGAATAGGTGGTCTGTTGTGAGTAATAATATTTTAAGAAGCCTGTATAGAAATGAACTGTATTATATGAAGATTTGAATAGGGTATATCAGGATAAACATAAAAATGGGAAGCATGTCTGATCAAACAAGAAGCCATAGGGTCAAGAATGAATGGAGGCTAAATGAATTTGGGATACAAAAATTTTCTTTCACCCATCTGTTCCTTATGTGCTTAACATATGTATTCTTAACAAGTCCAATGAATAGAAATTTGCCAATGACAGCTTTTTCCTTCCCCCAGTTAGCTAAGGATTATTCTAGCCTTAAGCCCAACGATCTTCTTGCTTCCTGCCCCCTGCAGCTCGAAGTGGTTTTCTCTCTAGCAAAAATGTTCCCATCCAGCTATCATGTCTAAAAAATGGACCGTGGGAGGGGAGAGATCCATGGCACTGTTTGTTAAATGATATAAGTAATACAAATGGTAATTTAACCCCAAAGGATCGAAGGAGTTTTATGGGATTGAGACTTTTAATGAAAAAAAGATGTACTGCTAACCCACCTATCTTCCCTTAATCTGACACATGTTTCTTTTATAATTCATGCTGTGCTGTAACACAGAAATGCTTAATGCCATTCTGCCAAGGAAAGCCTATTTATTCTGACAAACCTATCAACCCTCCAGGTTGTTCTTCCACCATGGAACTTATTTTACATCTCCTCCGTTATCTAATAAGACATGAAAACAGTTTTCGATCTTGCCCTGAGATCAGCCTTATTTCCATTGAAAGCAGTGCCATGAGGTATTTCAAGGCATAACTCCCTAATCAAACCAGCATAAAACCACCAAATCAAACCAACACACGGACCTAATACAGAAGCTTGTAAAGGAAATCCTACCCTATTGTAATGCTTTCCAAACAGCAGGCTTGTTCTCTAACTATGGATCTTTACCAGAGACTTCATGCTTTTACTTTTGCAGCCTAACAAAATCGCTAAAAACAAAGAATGTTGGTGAAGGACCTAATGGCCCATAGCCCGCAGTGAGGAGATGCATTTGGAAGTCAGAAAGACTTGTAAATTAGGCAGTTTCAGTGAAGGTTGGAGATACAAACAGGCAATGTTAGGAATTCTAGGACTCCCTTAAAATTGATGATATTTCAGACTGCAACTTAGTTAAAAAAAGTGTTGACTGTTGCATAAAAAGGCAGCATGTGAACAATTAACAGAAAAATAAGCTTAGCTGTCGAAGAAATGTCCTATAGCCCCTGGTCCATGGACAGGCAGCAGGCCACAGCATGCCAGAAACTGGGCCACCCAAACAAGTAAAGCCCCATCTGCAGGATGCAGGCAGGACATGAAGGCCCACCCCCTCAGGTCCACAGAAAAAAATTCTCTCCATGGAACTGGTTCCTGGTGTTCAAAAGGTTGGGGGCACTGGGTTAGGCAGAATAATTATCATGTAGAAGGAATATTGTGTATTTGGTGATATGTGCTTGGTTTTCAGCCTTTTGCAACCAGAAATATTGAAATGAATGGAGCTCAAAGTTCAAATGATAACAAGAGGCTAGAAGCTTTTATAACTAACCAACATTCCTACAAACATAATCATCACGCCAATCTCTTTTGCGCTAAACAATGTTATATACACAGTAACCTTAGACAAGATAGGCAGCATACAAATCAAATAAATAAATAAGCAAACAAACAAACAAGCAAATAAATAAGAATTAAAGGCAGCAGATGAAAATTAATTGTAGCTAGATAGAATAGAATAGAATAGAATAGAATAGAATAGAATAGAATAGAATAGAATAGAATAGAATAGAATAGAATAGAACAGTGATGGCGAACCTTTTTGCCAGTGAGTGCCCAAACCGGAATGTGTGTGCATGTGCATGAATGTGAGTGTGCCAGAATGCCGGAAACCCAAAGACTAGCTGGCTGGTGCGCACATGCCTGTTTTGTGGCTGTTTTGTGGCGTGTTTTCAGGCTGTTTTTCACACCATTTTCAGGCCATTTTGGAGCTGTTTTCAGGGTGTTTGGGGGGCATTTTTGGATCAAAAACAGCCTGAAAACAGCCCAGAAAATGGCCTGTTTTTTTACTGTTTTTGGCCTGTTTTGGGGGCCATTTTCAGGCCATTTTTGGGCCATTTTCAGGGTGTTTGGGGGGCATTTTTTGGACCCAAAATGGCCTGAAAACAGCCTGTTTTTTGGGCCATGTTTCGGGGCTGTTTTCAGACGCTCCCACAGCGCCCACAAAGACCAGCTGGCCCTAGAGAGTCCCCACATCTTTCTTGACAGTGTGGAGACCAAAACGTTTCAGTTTCGTCCATTTATTTCTTTTAAACTCCTGCCACCCCCCCCCTCGGCCGCCATTTTGAGGGGAGAAAAGGGAAGGATTTCTCCTCAGGGCAGGATCCCTCTCGGCCTTAAAACAGGGCAGAAAATTACCTTAAAGGGCCTCCTTTAAGGTGAACTACGGGTGTGTTTGTGTGGGTACATACACACACACACACAAATATATCTATATATTTGTGCTGGGGGTTGAAATTAGGAGAAATAAAACCATTTCCTTTTCCCTTCAATCTCCTCAGCGGTTCCATTAAAGAGAACCAGTTTCGGTGTAAGCGGTTGAAAGGCCTCGGGCTTCAATCAGGAGGGACCCGAGTTCTAGTCCTGCTCCGAGACCGAGGTAGAGCTCGCCGCCTCACGATCTGGCGGCGGCGAGTTCGAATCCCAGGTCGAGGGCGATATTTTTTCTCTCTCTCTCGCCTGCTAGGGAAGGGGGTTGGACTAGATGACCTACAGGGTCCCTCCCAGTTCTGTTCACCGATATTTCTTTCTCCTGCTAAGGAAGGGGGTTGGACTAGATGACCTACAGGGTCCCTCCCAGTTCTGTTCACCGATATTTCTTTCTCCTGCTAAGGAA
>JANHGC010002248.1:49402-60953 GCA_027560395.1 Boaedon fuliginosus | reverse complement strand
ATAATCAAATCAGTTCAAAATAAATAGGCTAGTAAACTGAGCAGCAAAAACAGAGTAATTTATGTTGAAATCATTTGACATCAGAATTCACACAAGAAAAAAAGAAGCAGGTAAAAGTAAAAAGTTACCTAAGTCACGAGCCAATTCCAACCTTGATGAGTTGGTTAACATGACTTCAGGGCTACAGAGACATAACCAAGAAGTCTTCTAGGCAGCAACCCAGAAGTAGTTTGCTTACATGGTTACAAGCCCAGACAAGATTGGCCAGCTGCTGCTACCTGCTGTTTAACTTGCCAGTAGGCATAATTTTCACAATTAACCTGGACTGGTTTGAACCGACTCACTTTTCAGGCCCATCTTTGATGAACAAATGCATTTTAATGTCATGGGACTGGCAATTCAGTCATTAAGCAAATGGTTGCTAAGTGAAACCGAGACTGTGCACGTGATCTTAATCCAGCTTTTCTTTTCCTTTACAAGAGTCGTAAATGGAAGGATTAGTTGTAAAGTTGCCTTTTTAATCACTGTTGTAACTTTGAACAGTTCCTAAATGAGGTAGTCACAAAGGACTACTTGTAATGGAATAGTTCTTTTCTACAGCCATATAGATGCTGTCATGGTTCAACATAAACAATACATTTCCTTCAGAGAAAGCAACACCCAGTTGAGAGATACATGCTGCAGTTTGTAGAGCAGATGAGAATCCACATTTAACCATTGGGTTTGTACCCCAATGAAATCAATCAGCAGAATGGTGTCAATTTTTTTTCCTCGTCAACTATAACAGGAAAACGATGGATAGTTTCCCAGTCTCTTGGAATGTTGTAATAGACAATCAATGGGCTATACGTTAAGTTTGTAAGGCATAAAGTACACAACTCGAAAATTAAGGAATCTCACATAGGACCCCATGAAAGAAATGCACAGAGGTAGCTAAATATCTGGTTTTTGGTACTTGCAATGACATCTGTAAGAAATCACATTCTAGTCTGTTCTCCTTGATTACAAAGGCCTTAGATCCATGTTAAGATTAATAGAAGACTGCAAGAATATGCCCACTGGCGGAAGCCTTTGAAGAGGATCCAAAAACTTCAATCAGAAGAAAAATACAGCGGCTGCAATGAGTTATCCAAAATATGTGACTCCATTGTTATCCACTGGGCCTTTAGTTTCAGAGCTCATTGTAAAAACTGCTCATTACCATTAGAGCTTTGAACAATTTGGGGCCAGGATTCCTAAAATGCCACTCCCTCCCATGTGAAGCTGCCCACTCTTTGACATCATCTGGAAAGACCCAGCTGCATATCCTGATTTCCAAGACTCATTTGACAGGAATGTGCAAGAGGGCCTTCTCAGCTGCTATGCCTGGAATGTCTGGACTCTGGAAAAGCAACATGGCTCCCTGCCTAATGTCATTCTAATACAATCACTATTTTGGAAAAATCTGCGTCTTTGCTATTTTGTCTTCTCTTTCTTGCTTCTATTTTAAAATATATTATCTGGGGCTTCTCGTATTTAAAAAATGCTAATGTTGTTATCATTCTTGTAACCGTGACTAAATCAGTGTTTATTTAATTTCCAAATAACTTAGATCATGTCCCCTTGTTATAAGCCATTAGCTTCAAAATTCCAAAGAAGAGACTACAACTGCTGCCTTACCGAGGTACAAACCTGTAACAGGACTGTGAGGCTTTCCTATAACATGGCCAATGCATTCATTCATCAATGACTGCAAACTCTAGGGGGGGGAAC
Source organism: Boaedon fuliginosus (assembly GCA_027560395.1). Taxonomy (NCBI): domain Eukaryota; kingdom Metazoa; phylum Chordata; class Lepidosauria; order Squamata; family Lamprophiidae; genus Boaedon; species Boaedon fuliginosus. The sequence goes on along the minus strand of JANHGC010002248.1, from coordinate 59,201 downwards.
ACAGAAAAAAACCCATTGTTATACTGCTATATCTTCAAATCATGAGAAATGCACAGATTGGGAATCCATTACGTTAATTTAATGTAGATTAAGCCATTAATTAATAAATAACGATAAACTATTAAAATCATTTTTAGTAGAACAGCTACTGGTTTCATATATAGTTGGCAATGTTTATCCATTTGAAATGTATGATTAATTAACAGCATACCAAGAAATCATCTTCAGGCAGAGCAGAAATAAAGGCTGGTTCAATGGCTTGAAGAAAATCAAACCCCTGTGTTGCCCACCTGTCCAACAGAAAGAAATTATTTGTTGATGTCTATACCAAAAATTCTATTTATTGAGAACACAGGTAAATCCTCAACTTTTGACTGCAACTGGGACAGGAACTTTGGTCATAAGTTATTGTGGTCATAAATCAAGGCACTCGTATGACTGGACCAAGCAAATTGCATGGTCGTTAAGGAAATCACATGTCATTAAATGAAACCATTCTCCCAAATGGGAATTATTATTTTTTTATCAGAAGTCAGCAAATTACATGACCTCAGGGTGCTAAAACCAGTCATAAATTGAACTGGTTGAAAAACCCATGAAATATGTCCATGGCAGTGTAAAGCACCCATTCCAAAACCATCATAACTTTGAATGATCATTAAGCAACCAGTTATAAGTTGAGGACCACCTAAAATAATTCTCTGTTATGCTACCTAAGTCTGGCCTTTCAAGTATTTATAATTTAAGCAATAGGAATAATTCAAGGTTGCATACCCCTAAAGCTACTTTAAAACTATTACTCAGAAACAGTGCAGTAATCTCTACATGTTTAATTAAAGATGCTTTACAAAAAGAAACCAGGTGGTCCTTCAAGTTTTTCTAAGGTCGTTTTTTTTTTAAAGATGAAAAATAAGATTCAGTAAAAATTATCAAAAACCCCTCCAAATAAATTGGGGAAAACTCCTGAATTTGGACTGAGAAAATATAAAGCCAGAATAGAGCTGAAAACATGGTGGGCCTTGGATTTCATTCAATTTGGCATTTTTGCTTTAAATATACGGAGTTACTCATGGCTTAACACCTCCTGCCAGGACTACTGCAATATGCTTTATGTGGGGCCACCCTTGGAAAGCATTTGGAAGCAGCAACTGGTATATGTGGCAGCCTGAACAGTGATGGGTATATCCCACTTATGCTCAGGTGACCTGCTGTTTGGAAAGCTGCACTGGTTGCCAGTGAGCTTCTGGGTACAATTCAAAGGTATCCAAAGCCGCCTCGAGTTCCCCTTGATCGGGGAAGAGAGGCGGGGTATAAATCAAATCAAATCAAATCAATCAATGGTGTTGATATGACCTTTAAACCTGCACATGACATTGAAGGGGTTATCTGTGGGAATAGATAGTTCCCATGTTCATCTGCCCATCCAATCAGGCCAAATACAAAATGCGACCTGATGGGATTTTGGAAGGTGGCATTTTGGGCTTTCTACCTCCATGCACTGGAACTCTGCCCCACAGAGATCTGATTTGCTCATTCTGCCCTCAGTTTCGGGAGATCAACTTATACCTAGGTATTTCATACAGGTAGGAGGAGACATGCAGTGAGAAATTGGCAAGCGTGTAATTTTGTGCATTTTTTTGACATGTTTGTTATTAATTTTGTTTATATTGTTATGTCAACTTATCCATTATTTTCAAGGTTATTGTAATCTATGTAATCACTGAAATTGTTAACCACTTTGGGAATAAGCAATGTACAAAAGTACGTAAGTAAGTAAGTAAACAAGCAAGCAAGCAAAGTATGTTCTTTATCCCATTTAAGGTGCTGAATGGCTTGGAACAAATTGTTGCAGTTGGAAACCACAACCTTGATTAGGACCAAGCAAAGAGATAAGGATATCTATTCTTCCTCCTCCAGATTTATTAGTCCCATCCCATCAATTCTATGATATCTTGAGTCATAACAATTATTTTTGAAAATAAGTACCGTATTTTTCAGAGTATAAGATGCACTTTTTCCACCCCAAAAGTGGATGGAAATGTCTGTGAGTCTTAGACAGCGAATGTTGCCGAAGCCCCACCCACCTGCTGGCCCCCACAATTTGGCCTCTGCCTCCCAGCAATTTGCTTCCTTGCAGCAAACAGAAAACAGCCTGTTTCACCGTCAGCACAGCCTGATTAGCACAAGCAGCTGATTGTCGGTTGGATCGGCCTCCCAACCATCAGCTGTTTCAGGTTGCAAGGATTGCCATTGCCTATTGCTGCCTCCATCCACCCCATTTTTTGCCTCTGCATGTCCCGTTTTTGGCCTCCGCGCACACCACTTTCCGCCCGTTCCGATCCCTGCCACCCAAACGTGGGTTGCGTTGAGGCCAAAAATAGGATGCGGAGGCTGAAAACGGGGCACAAGCAGGCAGCAATAGGCTATGGCAATCCCTGCAGCTTGAAACAGCTGATGGTCGGGAGGCCGATCCAACTGACAATCAGCTGCTTATGCTAATCAGGCCGTGCTGAAGCTGAAACAGGCTGTTTGCTGCAAGGAGGCAAATTGTGGGAGGCAGAGGCAGATTTTTTTTTCTTGTTTTCCTCCTCCAAAGGTAGGTGCATATTATAGTTTGGAGCATCTTATACTTCAAAAAATATGATATTTATATGTCAATGTGTAGTTAAAAACTACTATAGGAATAATCACAAATAACACAAGCACACACACAATCATTTTTAAATGCCTTGGTAAGCATTTATTTGGACAATTTATCTGGCATTTAAATCAACTGATTTTCATTGGACAGCAGAAATACAGGAAGTCATCCCATTGCTTTCTTATATTTTTGCCTCCTATCAACATCAACACAGGTTTAGGTAGATTTCCCTACTCATATAACTCAAACTCCCAGAATTGGAAAGCCAAGTCAATCATACAGAAATAACTCAGAACCTTTCATACTTTCGTCTTGAACAGAGTCAGAACTTAACACTGTTGGGTCTAGTGATTAAGACACCAGGCTAGAAAGCACAAGACCGTGAGTTCAAGTCCCACCTCAGCCATGAAAGCCAGCTGGGTGACCTTGGGGCAGTCACTCTCCCTCAGCCCAATCCACCTCACAGGGTTGTTGTGGGAAAAAGAGCAGGAGGAAAGAGTATTATGCGTGTTCACTGCCTTGAATTATTTGTAAAAATAATAAAGGCGGGAAATACATCCATCTACATACATCTGAAGGCCCTCAGATGCACTGGCCTTACTTTTAAATGCCTGACATTTCTGAAAGGAGGTTTACCAGGGCTAGTTGAACCACCCAGTGTCTATGACTGGGCTGGCCTAAATTATTTATTTACCTGTTTATTTCCTTGGATAAGACTACAGCTCTTTGCACAGCTGGAGTTCCTAATAATGCAGATTTGCTGTTATATGGAGGCCTCCCTCTGTGTTCAGGAGAACCTGAGAAACTCCATTGCAGGTACCCATCTATACCAAATAGGAAACTGGAAAAAGGTTTGAATGGGGATTTTATGTTTGTGATATCTCATCTAAAATATCATAGCTGCAAATTTTTAGAATAGACATAAAAAATACGGAGACACCCTTTCTTCTGTCTCCCCCATAAAATATCTGGGTAAGGATATCTCAATAACAATAGACAGATTTTGTTAGTAGAAATAGCTGTCGTGGCGCAGTGGTTAAGTACAGTACTGCAGGCTTCTTTTGCTGACTGCCAGCTGACTGCAATTCAGCAGTTTGAATCTCACCAGGCTCAAGGTTGACTCAGCCTTCCATCCTTCCACGATCAGTAAAATGAAGACCCCGATCGTTGGGGGCAATATGCTGACTCTATAAATTGCGTAGAGAGGGCTGTAAAGCACTGTGAAACGGTATATAAGTCTAAGTGCTATTGCTATATTGCTGAAAGAGAATTGCTTGCTTAAAGAAAGCATCTGCATGCCACATAGTTATATTTGTGGTCAGGTAAAGTGGGCATCTGGAAAAGACAATTGTCTTCATCCCATTTACATGAATTGTTGAAGCAAAGCAATGTAACCAATATATCTGATAGGGAACTACCTGCTTTTCTTAATAGACAAAACAAGATCTCATCAGGCCAAAAGCATGTTTCTTTGATGTTTTGTTTTAATTTTGTTTCGTGGTTAATGATCAATTACGATATTGAAGTTTGGAGTAAATGTAGTCAAGTAGAAAGGAGGGTGATGGTTCAATGGTTAAGGGCCCTGAGCTTATCGGCTGGAAAGTTGACAAGTCTGGATTGAAGACCCAAGCGCCTCACGATGGGGTGAGTTCTGTTACTCGCCCCAGCTCCTGTCCACCTAACAGGAAAGCATGCAAATGCAAGTAGATAAATAGGTACCACTTCAGTGAGAAGGTAACAGCATTCTGTGCTCCTTGGTGTATAGTCATGCTGGCCACATGACCATGGAAATTGTCTTCAGACAACACTGGCTCCTTTGGCCAAGAAATGGAGATGAGCACTGACCCCTAGAGTCAGACATGACTGGACAGGGGAAACATTTATTTTTATTCAACTAGAACCTCTTGTACTGCTCTCGTAAAAAAACAGTTCCTGCTCCTCCCATAGATCAAATCTACTTTGCTACCACCCCTGCCCGCCTGCCTGTCTCTCTTCTCCTTTTATCTTGTATTACCGGACTGAGCAGAAATATTAAAGGTCTAGTTACAAATGAAATAACTGGGTTTTTTCCATCAAAGGAGCATCACGTTCTCCGTATTGGATAAATAGGAAAGAAATATGACACCGATTTATGTAGTGTTTTCTAAATAATACATGCAACCAAAATGAGACTGTTGATCATATAAATTACTTTTTAAGAAATATCTAGCAGTCGTCAAGAATGAGGATTAGTACATTTTTCACAGATCTGGAATTCATGTCTTCATATCGTAGACTAATTAAAAAGAAAGAAAACAAAAATGTTTGCTGGCCAATGGGTACAAGTTTCCACTTGTCCTCTTGTTCCTGTAACAAGGAGAAGGATTACTGAATATTTGGAAACTTATAAACATTTTAATATATTCAAAGTATCACCCATATTGCTGATATATTATTACATATTACTACTATTTCTATTTTGTCCCTTGATTATTCAATCCCATAGATTAGATATATCACCAAAAGAGAGAGAGAGAAAGTATGACAGGGGGCAGCATGGTGCTAACATTAAATCTTAGACTATACATTATCAAGAGTTATATCAGGAACCAACAACCACTCTGTGGAATGTATCCCTAGGCCCAAAACTTGAGGTATCTGGCTAAGTAGCGACTGTCCTTGGGGAAGGACCACTCACTCTTCCAAACTGGTCCTGATCCTCAACTTGTCCTTACTTCTAATAGTCTGCCCTGACAACCACAAACATATGTACAGGTAGTACAGATAGTCCTCAACTGACAACAGTTCATTTAGTGACCATTCAAAGTTACAACGGCGCTGAAAAAAGTGACTGATGACCGTTTTTTTACACTTATGACTGTTGCAGCATCCCCATGGTCATGTGATCAAAATTCAGGTGTTTGGCGACTGATTCATATTTATGACGGCTGTAGTGTCCTAAGGTCATGTGATCACCATTTGCGACCTCCTGACAAGCAAGGTCAATGGGAAATCCAGAAATCCACTTGACAGATGCCACGATTCATTTAACAACTGCGGCAAGAAAAGTCTTAAAATGGGGCAAACTCACTTAACAAAATGTTTCACGTAGCAACATAAACTTTGGCCTCAATTGTGGTCATAACTCGAGGACTCCCTGTAGTTCAGCTCTGGCATGCTGACACCTTGCTACTCTGACTCTACTGCTACTTTGTTTATGGCAAAAAATATTGACGCTAAGCAAATCATGTCTCAGACTTTCCCTGGGAATTTTAAAACATGTTCAAAAACGTTTTGCTGCATTGTCTTACGAAGATTCATTGCTGCAACTGCCACCCCACCGGATAAGCACCTACAATGTGCATTCAAATTAAAGGTGTCTAAGTATGTACTGCCTTTTTACGCGGCAAATGGGTGTATCACATTTGTGACTTCTTCCTTGCACAAAATCACCAGAACAGACAAAAACGTAGATTAGCTCATTTCTCTCTGGTGTACAAGATTGAACGAAGAGCTGTCTTCATTCAATAAGGCCTGAAATCGTTATGCACAATTAACATTATTTGGGGAATGAAGGCCGTTCTCTGCCGGAGTTAAAGTGTTTTTGAATCCGTTTTTGAATCCACAGAAAATCATATCAAAATGAAATTATCATTGCCAAGCCCTCTGCTGCCTCAATCACGCTTCTGTCCCTTGACCTGCCTCCAAAATAATACACAAAAATCATCCGTGGAGGAGAAGGAAAAAAGTATGTGTGACTAAGCCTAGATTTTACACACAATCTTTAGGCTTTCCTTGGACCATGTCGAAGAGGGAAATACGCTGCTCCTTGTTCACCTGAAGTCGAATGCTATGATACAATCTAGGGATCCTTACATTTTTTAAAAATATCAGTACAGGCTAAGGACAATTTAAGTCTCTGTCATTGATGGGCTGGAAATGGGATGATTACATCATTGTGGGGACGTAGCAGAAAAGAGATGTTAGCCAGACCTGTTTGTATCGTGATTTGGGGCAAAGGGGGAAAATGACTCAGTACAGATTCTGTGCAGTGGTTAAGCACGTGGCCCCTTTTATCCACAACTCATATATTTGCAAGTAGGTTTGATACATGGTCCAAAATTCAGAATGCTGTAGGTAAGCATTTAGAAAACCAGTTACATCATTCCAACTATCAGTGCAGGGGGGGAAATGGTTTATTAACAGTACAGACCGATGCTCTAGCAAACTGTCTTAACACTGGTTATAAACTTCCAGCCTAAATTAATCTTGATGGGTTCTTTCTATGTCGCCCTCTAACGCCTGGGCAGAGAGGCTGCTGCAAATGAAAGAAACCTAAAATCTTGCCCTTCCAACGCAAAATGAGAAGACACGATGTCAAGAAGTGACTACATCTGACAAGGGAGGCTTATTCCATAGTCTGGTACACCGCCAGAGGTGGTATTCAGCCAGTTCCAACAGGTTCCGTAGAACCGGTAGCGATAATTTTGATTGATTCAGAGACCTGTAAAATACCACCTCTGATTGGCTGACAATGGCAAATACCACCTCTGATTGGCTGACAGCATAGCCACACCCACCAAGCCACACCCACAGAACTGGTAGTAAAAAAAAATTAATACTACTACTGGATGAGGTCATAAACGGATATGCATACTATAGTTAGAATAGAATAGAGCTGGAAGGGACCTTGGAGGTCTTCTAGTCCAGCCCCCTGCTCAAGCAGGAGACCCTATACCACTTCAAATAAGTGGCTGTCCAGTCTTTTAAAAATCCTCCAGTGCTGGAGGGCTCACAATTTCTGTTTGCGTTAGAAACTTCCAAAGATAGATCTTTGGAAAAGACGAGTCGAAAATGTTTTCAGGTAACAGCCCCCATTACAACGGTAACAAGAAATATGAAGTTGCATGTTTCATGTTCCGTCGGTTATTTCTCATCACAGCATGAAGGAACAGATGGTCCATAATTAATAAGCCCCATAACAGGTGGAGCTTTCAAGCAAGAGGTACAATGAAGAACGAAGTGCGAAAGAAACTTCCTCTTGGGATTCTTGGATTTATTTATTTTTTCCTTCTGCTGTCAAAAGGTTTAATTTTGATTAGCCAAGGAAATAGCTTCTTAAAGACCTACTCTGGAACCACTTTATAATTGTCAGGAGAGCCCATTTAGCTATTTTTTGATGTTTTGGAACAATGAAACTTTAAAATTCATTCTCCTAAAGTAGTTTAAACTAGTTTATGACCCAGCCTTGCTCCGTTTTTTTTTAGAGAAGTATATCTGTGCCAAAGTGTTTGCGGGCCTTCTGAAGCCCCCGGCACCTCCTCCCACATCTCTGCTCCGGCCAGGTCATCTCTAGGCCAAGGGCAGGCCTGCTCTGAGGAAAGGCAGCTGGGACTTGACAGGGGCACTGGGCCGTAGCCATTTGTGGGCCTTCTTAAGCCCCCGTGCCCCCTCCAACATCGCAGACGACCTTACTTGGTGGGGTGGGCTGCTCCGTGTGTCTTGGGCCCGTCACCACTGGGGCAAATCTGGAATTTATATGTATAAAACATGGCACTGCAGTTTGAATATGGTGCTTCAGTCAGTTTGAAAACTGCACATGCTCATTAGAGAGAGGTAAAACTGTACACGCTCAGTAGAGAGTTGCTGCTTGTTATTGAAGAGTTTCCTCTTTGCGCCCCCAAAAAGGGGTCAACAAAGGGCACCTACCCTTTGGTGACCCTGACAGTGCTGATCTTACTATGCTTAGCTATCTATCTGTCAGGTTTGAGGTAGATTGGTGGAGAACTGCAAGTCTGTATAGAGCACACACAAACAAACACTTCTCTTTTATAGATATAGATATATATCCCGTGAACCTTTTAGTTAAAAAAAAGCTTTATTTTCAGAAATACTATTTTCTTTGGGGAACAAAAACTTGCAATAGGTGCAATATGAATATTGGAGGGGGGGGAATAGAATTAACACAAAAACTCCCCCAGAATTCATATCCTGGAGCAATGGGCAGAAGATATTTATAAATAGTCTCAGCGGAATAAGCTTTTACTCTTTTACTTTGATTACAATTATCTTAAAACAGTCTATTGGTTTTGGGGAATAGATGCTACACTGTGCTTGGGAGAAGCCATTGTTGTAAAGATGACTTTCCACATCCCTTGTTTTTGTATTGGTGTGTGCATCTCTCTCGGTGTGTTTTATTCATAAGTGATGATAGGAAAGTCCATAATAGGTAATCTGTAGCAGCTGAGGTGGAAACCTTTGAAACATACATCAAAGAGGAATACAAATGCAGAATCAAATTAACAATTTTATGTGTTCAACTGCTGTGTCTAATCTTTTATGACAGCTGGTAGCTGACAGTGAGTTATTTAACCCAGGCTCCACTTCACTAGCTGTTCAATAAGCCTTTTCATGGCCACAAAATCTGCTGACTAAGGCTGCTTCCACCCTCCCTATCTCACCTCCTTTTTATTACACAGTAGAATTGAGTTGAAACGACTTCATTTCCATTTTCACAACCCGGATTTCGGGACTGAAATGATTGTGTTGGAGATGGGGAAAAAGAAAAAATTGAGAACCAGCCTGGGGATAAAAGTAACTTCAGTCGTTTAAATATCTGATGGTTGTAAAGAAGGAAGAGGGAGATAATAAGGCACATTTTTATTTTTTTTAATGTTCCAATGTAGCTTTTGGAACAGCAAGTTTCCCATCTCAATACTCTCTGAATTTATGCATAGGTACGATGCAAACATTATTTCAGTGGGAGAAACTGGAATTGGCCAAATCCTATGCCTATCCACACCTTCTAGACGTGCAAGAACCTCAGTGTAAATGGAGCAGATATTGAAGGCTAAATATGAAATGAAGGTAGCAAGTTAGATAGACGAGATTGATACATCACTGCCTGTGATGGATCTTTATATACTTATGAATTCTTGGTTATATTCCATACCTGTGAGAGGAAGCAGGCAGAGCTGGTGTGCAGCTGGTGTGCAAAATATGTCATCGGTTTGGAGTCATTGTGTGGCCACCAGAGACTCAAGTCAACCCCACATGGATAGATAGATATTGATGATTGGTAGATAGATGATTAGATATATAGATGGTAGATAGATAGATAGATAGATAGATAGATAGATAGATAGATAGATAGATAGATAGATAGATAGATATAGATTA
>JANHGC010002248.1:31349-43160 GCA_027560395.1 Boaedon fuliginosus | reverse complement strand
GACCAGAGGGCAAATATGTGCAAACAAGAAGCTAAAAATACAATTACGATTGCTAATGTATATATTTTATTTACAGGCAGTTCTTGTTAGTGATCACAACTGGGCCTGGCAACACACTCATGAAACAAAGTAATCATCAGAGAAACAGCAACTGTGCTTATGACTTTATTTCAGCTTTCCTTTGCTTTGCAGTCCCAAAAAGGTTGTACATGAGAAGAATAGTTGTAGAGTTACTTTAGATCATTGACGTATTAACCATCACTAAATCAGACTTTCGCTAAGCAAGGATTACCTGTATTGATTATACCTATTGATATAGTTACCAATCTCAAAATTATGACTCTAGGTGGCACACATAGAATTACAACCAAACACAACAGCAATTTATAATGGAATAATATCAGCCGAGGATAAACCTAGCTAGAATCACTGAAAGCACAATATCCCAATGATGCAGTCACCTATTATCCAGGTGTGCTGCACAGAAATTGTTCTCCTCGATTATATTCCTCGTGAACTCTAATCAGTATGGACAATGGTACTTTATTCATGTATGAACATTTTTCGAGGAGGAATACCTGATTTCATCTGAAGCAGCACTATCATCAGCACTAGCCCAAAATTCATTACAGCTCTCTTGTAAGCCAGAGTCCAAAAAGATTCCTGTTGATTTTAATAGTACTCCAGCGATGTCACTAGAACAAAAATAAAACGGTCACTTCCGAGAAAGTTTACACACCAAAAAGTTTCTTTCCTGGAACTATAATAAAGGAACACTGGCCCTCCAAAGATTGCTCAGTGCAAAACCTAACATTTCTCAACCCAAACTGATTCAGACTCTAGAAATTATGATTCTGCAAAGCCATGTTCTGCATCTCTGCACTACAAGGCAATGCAGTAACTCAGACATAAGCATATGTTATTTAAATATCTCCCATCTTATTCTTCTTATTTGGGCGGGGGGGTAGTTTGAACTAAAAAAAAAGAGTGAACAAGGGAGTAAAAGCTAAATTAAACATACATTTATCAAAAAAAGATTAATATATGTTTTTCATGTATTTACATAGGATGTAAATAAAGATATAAATAAATCAAACATTTCTGATCCTGATTTCAAGTGGGTTGTTTTTATTTTTAAATATAGCTAAGAAAATTTGTTTGTTGTTTGTTTGTTTGTTTAGATTTATACCCCGCCTCATTTCCCAGGTCAAGGGGAACTCGCCTTGCCACCACTTTTAGTACATGAACATAATTTTGCATTAAGAATTTTCATCACAGATATATATAATTAGGAACAGTTTCTGTACATAGCTAAATACGCAGATATAAGCAGATATAAAAGACATGTGCCACATTTGCATTCCAGGAAGCAATAGATCAGGAGTCTACAAACTTGGCAACTTTAAAACTTGTGGTCTTCAACAGGGATGGGTTTCTCCCGGTTCGCTGGTTACCCGCTTCATGGACGTGCTGCCAGATCGGCTGTCAAAAGCACGCTGCGCGGGATGGCGTTCAAAAACTTCGTAGTATTCTGCAAATACTCTGATCCAACAGCTGTGCAGCGGCTATCTGCTACACAGCTGTTGGATCAGAGTATTTGCAGAATACCATAAAGTTTTTGAACGCAATCCCGCACAGCGTGCTTTTGACAGCTGATCTGGCAGTGCGTCCACGAAGCAGGTAACCAGCGAACTGGGAGAAACCCATCCCTGGTCTTCAAATCCCAGAATTCCTCAGACAGCATATTGCCAAATCTGGAGATCTCTGCAATAGATTACAGACTCTGCTCTGCAACTTTAATTTATAAACGAGTAACATGGCAACCTAGTATTTTCTCCATAAGATATTTCTGTGCCAAAACATAGGATAAGTGTTTTGGAAAAGAGCAGCAAATGAAAATCAACACTCCTGGATAGGCAAATTTCTTGGCCATACTTTAACGAGTCTATTTCGCATGTGGAACAGTGTGTGAAAAAGAAAATATTAGCACAAGAACATAGCTAAACAGTAAGTAGACATATTTTGAATCAATAATTGGCTTCCATTAAAATTATTCAAGTAAAATTAGTATCAAACTAGAAGTGTTAGTTATCATTAGAAAGATCAACTTGCAATTTGACTGAATATAAAAATTGGGAGACATATAAGCAACTTATTAAAAAATATTAAAATTGTTAATTGAAATGTAGTATTAAAAAGTCATTTGGACTTTAAAATAAATCCTGGAAATTTTAAATTGGAACTATTTTTCAAAGATACAAATTTTCACTTATTGAAAAAAACTAAATCAATATAAACAAGCAGAAGATTCATAGTAATAATGCAATTCTACCAGAATAGTTTTCCAGCTTGAGCTTCACCTTCTTGTATATAAGGCGTTATTTCTTTGGTGAAATTCCATTCTTCTTCCAAAAGATTCTTTAAGCTATGAGATGCCTGAGGTAACTGCTGTAGCATTTGGATCCAGCTTCGCATGTACTCAGAATAAACCTTGAAACCCAGAGGAAAGAAAGAAAGAGTAGGAAAAGCCATTTAAAGAGCAAAGACAAATCCTCATCCATAATATGTTAAGATTTATAAGACTGAACTTCGCTTACAATTCTCCTGTCTCCAATATAGAATCCTTTTATCAATTCTCATGTTCCTGGTGCAGAATTACAGTCCGCAACCTCCATGCCAATCAAGAGACAGAAGTCCTCAAAAACTACTGGAAATCTCAGAGAGACCTCATTGGCTTGGAAAAGGGGTACTTTCACATAAGGAATTGTGTACAGATATCCTCGACTACCTGTACATTACCTACAACTAACTGTTGTAGTCCTTTCAACAGTTCATTTAGTGACCATTCAAAGTTACAATGGCCCTGAAAAAGTGATTTATGACCATTTTTCATACTTGCAACCTTTGTAGCAGCATCATGATCATATAATCAAAATTCAGATGCTTGACAACTGATTCATACTTATGACAGTTGCCATGTCCCAGGGTCATGTGATCCCCTTTTGCAACCTTTTGACAAGCAAAATCAACAGGGAATGCAGATGTCAAGCCCCACACAGCTTGCCATACATGGAGGGAGAACGCCATGCGGTAACCAGCCACTGATGCATCTCAACCTGCCGACAGACCTCTCACCCCAGCCGCTGATGCTGGTTATGCCGTTCAACTGGCAGCCAAATTCCCTTCTTCGCAGCTGCTTGGCACACACGAATAAAACAGCTGTTTGGCGCTGGGCCGCGGTGCCGGGTATTCATGGCGCCAGGAACAAGGCGACTGCTGACTAATTAATTGTGGGAACCGATGCTGGTTGCGGGGGTAGGCTGGCCCACAGGTGTGGTGGTGGTGGCTATTTAGAGAGCTGGGAGGCAGCAGCTCCCAGCGCTGACTTTGCATTTAACAAGGCTTCATCCGTGCCAGATTGTAAATAAACCGCGTTGCATTTGGCTGTTTGTCTTCACATTTCTTTTGTTTACTACGGACAGCTGAGAGCAGATTCATTTAACAACCATGTTACTTATTAACTGCCATGATTCACCTAAGAACTATGGCAAGAAAGGTCATAAAATGGGCTCAGTTAGCCCACAGAATAGGCAATATATAATCAGTGCATTTCTCCCCCCCCTCTATACACACACACTCAGATATTTCACTGAATTGTTAGTTACCGTTAACATCTTCTGCAAGTCTTCTTCGAAAGAGTCGATGTTGCAGTGGTTCTGAAGGTCATCCACAACCTCGCGTAACATAAACTGGTAATATTGCTTCATCAGGAGGCCACCTTTTAGAACCTCTCTACACTCGCGCACTAGCTGCAAGAGAACAGTTCAGAAATAGTACACTGATCAATCAATCTGGTGTTTTCATGCTGCAAAATGCAAAGATGTTTCTAAACAGCAAATTCTATAAATACCTGTCCTCTTGAGATCTGGTACATGAGACAAACATCCCACAAAAAGGGCGATGCAAAATAAAAGCCCAATTGGTAGAACAGCTGATGTCTGCAGGGTATGAATCTAAGCCCCTTGTCATCTACTTTCCATCTTCACAAGGTCTCTTGCTGTAATGTTTTGTCTCATAGAATTTGGCAAGTACTGTTATCCCTCTACCATCTGCACTTTTTTATATTTGCTTGAATACTGAACAGTTGTAGTTTTCATTTAAGAACAAAGCAATAGTTTATTTTTTTTTCTGGAGTATATTGATTGTGGATTATTGGTACCATCAAAAGGCCATGTTTGTTATCAGCCTAAATATTTTTTTATTACTGAATGACATAGAAATAATTTATTTTTAATTTTATTACTATTAAATTTATTTGCTGCCCATCTCTTTTCAAACAATTCTGAAACGAGATGGGGATTAGCCCTTAAATTAGTCAATCATTTTTAAATATATAAATTAGTCAATCATTTATAAATATATTTTATATATACACTGTTGAAATTTGTAAAACATTATGCAGCATGTACATCTTCATCTAGCATTACAGCACGAATTTTCCAAAGTTAGAAAATACGTGAATAGTTTTGCTAAGAAACCATTTTATTTAATTTTGAAAAAAGAGAGATTGCTTTTATGCCCTCTGCAGAATCCTATGTCCTCCATCTTTTCAAAACATAAAAAAATCAACATCACATAGCTATTCTCCTGAATCACTTATCATTTGTGGACAATTGAGAAGTTGCAGAGGACATTGTTTTTTCATGGTTGATGAAGTAATTATTTGTAAGCAATGAGCATTTGTCGCAAGCAATGTTCTCGTTCATTATCTTGTGAGCAGCATCGGGGCTACAGCAGAGAATTGTGAAGATATAATTTTACCTGCTACCACCTTAATATTACAGAATAAAATAAAATATGACAGGCAAACCTGCTTAATACTCAGGAGGGATGGCTCCCCAGCAGGCTGCTGTTCCAATCTTAATTTGAGACACTCGTGGATAACATTGAGAAGAACTCGGCAAAGAACCAGAAAGGCAGGTTCAAAAGATGGCAAATCCATAGATTTCAGCTCTTCCCATGATACAGTACTACATTTTTGATCTGAAGAAGCCGGAGAATTTGACAACTGCACATAATCTGAACATAAAATGGGATCTGGGTATTCAGAAAACTAACAGCAATAAAAGAGAGAAAGAGAGAATTTAGTGATGAATTTCGTCTCTTCTTTGGAACAGTACATTTTTATAAGCGACATATTAACTTTGAAAACAACTGCTGAAAATACATGAAGCAAAACCACCTTCTGTTTAAAGTGCATCTTATTCTTGCAGATAAATGTTTCAAGAAAGGTCTCTAGGCTAGACAGCACAGAAGCTGATATTCAAAGTATGCTACCTCTCCTCCCCCAATTTAAAAAAATCCCTTTTGGTGCAAGCATGGGAGTTAGATTGGGACAAAACAACTGGTTGCTCCAGAAAAGTAGCAACATAGGAGTAATCAGGCTTGTAGCAATGATACATAACCAGCATGGTTGCTAGATTTACAAGAAACACATTTTCTGATACACATCTGGGAGCTGGAAAAATTGTTTTTAACAGAAATCCATGTAAAACAAAAATGCCAATGAGATAGAGGAATAGATATAGCAATTATTAAAATACTAGCAATGTCTTTAGGCTTGTCTATGTAAGAGACCCACAGAGGCAGCTGGTAGCTGGTATTTTCACTCTGGATTGGGATGGTATCATTATATAGCACAATGGCAAAATTAAAACAAGAGACTAATACACCAGAATACTTGGACAGTACAGGGAAATGGTGAGGAGCCGTTGAAGCTCCAGCACATCTGCCAAGGTGCCAGATGTTGGTAAGGATTAATATGAAGAAAGCTCTTGCTCGTTTTCACATCCTACTCCATAATAGTAGGGACCAAATTACTGATCAAATGTGAAGTTCATGTACCAGGCATTCACCACCATGCATTAACTGAATCATATGCAAAACATCAGGCAAAGGAAACGTTTCCCTTGAATTGGGCCTGGTATATATGGTCTACTATGGTATCCCTTAGTTTTCTTCTGGGATGTTTTCTGATTGCCCAGTTGAGCCTACAGCCTGAGGGGAGGGTGGGGCTCTCATCCTAACCATCCCCAACTTTGCTTAGCTCCCAAACCTAGTTTTCACTGGCCAGCACTGCCATTCACTGAGGGAATGAAACTACACAGAATGCTATAAAAAAGAGAAGCAGACTTACCTGGCTTAGAATCTTCTCTAACTATCATGTCTAAAAATTTAAATAAAAATAGGTTTTACCCCAGTTCCAGGAACTAAGGATAAATTACTCTGCAATATGGACCCAGTTAAAACCTTTTCTAGAAAAACACCCAGTCTTTACTTTTTCAATGGTCTTCTTCAGATCCCATATAATATTTTCCTAAATATTTGCAATTCTTTATAAAAACAAGACAATAATTTAACACTCTGTAAAGTTGTTAAAAACCATTTGCAAGTTAAAACAATCATCATCTTTATCCACATTATCAAAATCTGCAGTGAAACAGATCAGATATCAGGAAAAATAATCAAATTGCTACGTCTATGGAGGAATTTACATAGAAAGATAGCAGCATTTCTCTCCACCTACAACATTCAGAGGTTAAAAACCCTGCTTCAAGACACTATTTGCTTCATGATAATTTCAGTAGCATAATTCTACTTTATGTTGGTTCAAAATTACACAGTGATTATTAAATTTAAAAAAAAACCACATTTGAGAGACATGATAAAATAAAACATTTATCATATATATGGATCATTATATAACTACATAAATTACACAATAGAAATTAATATTTGAGTTTTTATCATAACATGAAAAAAACTGTCAGACTTCTTCCATATCAAAATTATTATTAGTTACTCTCATCCAGCATAACTTTCTTCACAAAATTCTTGTGAGAATAGACAGAAGAGGAAAAAAGCAGGCAGGCTTCGAGAGCTACTTGGAGGAAGAGGAGAGTATAAATACAGTAATGTATAATGTGTTTGTATTAATTATTTTGAACTTAAGTGTATTTAAAATATTCCGTTTACTGTATCTTAGCTCTCACAAGACTTCCTGGCAATTTTTATTCCCTAAATTTCAGAAGGATTGGAAACATTTTTTTTTTCATGTTGTATAAAATTACATTTCAGTCTAATGAATATCCTTTCTTCCACAATCAAAATCACATAAGAAAACAATAAATTTGCATAGATAATATTCTGTGAACTTTCATTTCTAGCCCTTGGCCATTATAACTCCAATAAGCCCTGCCCCATGTTATAGAGCCATTAATATCATCACTAAGAAAGAAGGGAATGGGAGAAATTGAATATCTAGTGCAGTGGCCCCTAATCTTTTGGGCAACAGGGACCGATTCCATGGAGAGTTTTTTCCATGAACCAGAGGGGTTCCATGTGCTGCCTGCATCCTGTGGATGGGGCTTCGCTTGTTTTGAGCAGACCAGTTTCTGGCATGCTGTGGACCAGTGCCGGTCCAGAGAGGAGGGGCTCGAGACCCTTGATGTAGTGTATTCCCGCTAACCTTTAACTGTCAGGAAATTGATACAGGTAGACTTTAACTTATGACCAAAACGGAGCTCAAAATTAATGTTGCTAAGCAAGGTGGTTGCTAAGTGAGTTTTGCCCCATTTTACAACCTTGTGTACAATCGTGTACCCTAACCATGCAACAGTGCAACTACTGTCATAAATACATTCCTGTTGCAAAGCGCCCAAATGATGTGACAAGAGGCTGCTGCAATGGTTGTTAAGTGTGAAAAGTGGTCATAAGCCATCGTAATTTCAAATGGACACTAAAGGAATGGCAGTAAGTCAAGGACTACCTGTATAGGCTGTGTTGTGGCTTTTCTGTAGTGCCAGACACTACAGAATTGACAAGGAAAGACTACATATATAACATTATGTTTCACCTGATAATGCCACCATTATCAAAGCAAGTCATGATTTAACACGTTTCAAACAATATACACATTTTTACACAGAAAAGCTTTTGAAGAAAAACTTTGCTTAAAAGGACTATTGCTTGAGCATCATCCATTCCACCCGCCTCCCCAAACCTACCTCCAGCTGCTGATCGTTCCTTATCAATGCCATTCGGGCCCTCTGCAAGGAGCCATGCATTAACTTGTGCAGTCTTAAAATAAGTTTCCTCAGCCCCATCTGTTTCAGTGCTTTATCTACAAATGGCCTATAAATAGAGGTCAAACAATGTCTGCCGCAGCCTGTGTCTCTGCTGCACTCTGTAACTGCCCAGCAGGTTGAGTCATCTTCAGATTCAAGCCTATCAATCTTTCTTGACAAATGGTCCTGTGCCTCAAAGTCAAAATTTGCCTTATTGGCAAGATTATTCCGGATGGCTTGTCTGAGTTCCTCCACATTCTCCTCAGAGATTTGTTCTTCATCTTCACTTTCCTCTGTGCACGCACCTGAGGTTACCCTATCATCATCATCGTCTTCATCGTAAACTTCATCCTCTGGATCATTGTCCCTGAATGAACGAGGAGAAGGGATTTCAAACACTGGCCAGCCAATGTCAGAAAGATCCTTGATGCCCAAAACAGTCCCCATAATCCTTAGTTTCTGATTTAAATCTTTTGTAATGTTTAACCAAAGACAAAGTGCCTGCACCCTGTCTTGAAAATCCTTTGCAGCATATTTTTCATAGTCACTTTGAAGGGCCTTCAGAGATGGATAAAGTGCTTCTACGTATTCTAGCAGCTCCATTATCCGCTTTACCTGTTCAAAAGAGACCCGTTGGCGATGGAGGTGCTCGTGATAGCCCATTACATTAGCTCCATGGGCTGCTTTACACTGTCTTGCTGACGTACCATTAAGACTAGCTCCATTTCCCACACAGGAGAGGTTCCGATAGTTTACCTTGAAAGTAAAAATTTCATTGATAATATCAGGGATGGCTTGACGAGCTGTGTACAAATAGAAGTCTTGGTCCTTAATAGTCCGCCCTGCGTGCCATGCCTGCAGTTCAAGCCAGATTAATTCATTGGATCGGTTTAATTCAACAGAAGAAGTGCTTTCCTGGCCTTTCTGCTCTTTGTCCTTTTTCTTGGAAACTGAGGTAAGCTTTAGCAACAGCCGCAGGGTCTCAAAAAATTTTAAACGGTCTGCTGGGTAATCGGTCCGAGACGTCTGGCGTGTAGTTTTGGCTATAGGCACGGGTACAGATACTGGAGGCTTAGCATTGCTGCAACCAAGGCTGAGGTAAGGCTTATTGAGATCAACATCTGGAATTGACTTTTTTGGTAAGGACCCACTAACTGAGTCCAACATGAACGAACACTGTACGTTTTTTTTGTGATCCCTCTCAGTTGTCCTTAGGGTGGCTCGGTACTTTTTCCCCTGCTTATAGCTGTGCTCTTCTGAGTTCTCGGAGATTTTAATATTATCTTTGTTAGGCAGTTGGTTGGGTGAGTTCATTTTTTCTGAAATCATAAGACGAAACACATTTTGTTCACATCAAAAGAAAAACATGCTTTTTTTAAAATAAAAAAACCTACTTTATACTAATTTTATTTACATCTTCCATCCCATAAGTGTTCAGTTTTGTTGTATTCTAAATAAACATGACACATTCAGAACAGTCCCTTAACATTATGTAAAAGATCCAAAACCTAATAGTTATCACACATAATTCAAATGCCACTCAAACACTCTACCCATGTTTTGATGTCTAGCGTCATAAATTTATGAAACACTGGAACACAGGCATCCAACAGAAACCACATTGATGTCAAACATATCCCATCATGTGAATTATGCAAATTATGTAATTTAGCTCAGTCAAATCATGATGCAGATGGTGTACAGTACAGAATGTGCACTATTTATGTGATGATGTCATAAGACATACATCACTCTCCATCTGCCTTCCTATGATATCCATATAGTACAGATTGTTACCCGGTACTTAGCTGTGCCCACAAATTAAGATGATAAAATATCTTAGTAGTTATGAGAATGGCAACAGGATAGTCATATCCCACTCATTCAACCATAACACACTTATGCTTCAGCAATTGCATCTAAAGTTATCTGTGGCCAGATTTGAAACTCTGAATTATTAGGTTCCTGACATTACAAAACCACATACCAAATTAACTTTTTACTAAAACTTCATGTTTTTTGTGTTACTGCTATTTTTAAACAATGAGATAAACCTCAGTTATCAGATTTAGTTATCTTAATTTCTGTATCTCTTTTTATCATACCTTCCTAGTCATTCAGATTAAGCCAAAATCTAACATGAGAATGAAAAACCCGTATTTTAGCAATAATTGATAACCACACCAAAGAGCTCTTTGAAACATACTTCACTCAAAATTCAAGGCACGCTGAGTCATTTTGGACCTAAGGGCATCATAATTATATAGTGGAGTTTTTAAAATAACAGGGCTAATGGAAACATTCAGTTGTACTAATTGTAATCCTAAGAAGTAACTTCTCATTACAATTACCTCTTTTACTATACATAGCAGCTGGAACCAGTGACTAAACAGAAGTCTTCAGAGCATAAGCCTTGATGGAATGGAGAGGAATCACATTTTTTTTCTTAAAACTCCTGATCAAATCTTTCTAAAATGTATACACTATTGCATAAGATTTAAAAGGCAAAAAACTATGAGGTTGTAAAACTAATGCCATTGATGCATAATTTCATTCCACTGACACTAACATAATAACCCTTAATCATCTTAATCTCTCTTAGCTAAGAGAAAGAACATGGAGGGTGAGTGACTCTGATGGTTCTGTTGAACCTCAGAGTAGGCTTTTGAAATAGTGATCGTGATATCCTTCTGGGAAGGTTGTCCAAGTTAGATGAAAGGGAACTCTATGCATGGCCCTGCTTGCACAGCATAGCTATCTCCTGAAAATGGTGTTACAGGATTCTGCAAGGTTGCATTTTATCCCCCATGCTGTTTAAAATCTACATGAAGCTGCTGAGTGAGATCATTTGGAGATTAAGAGTAAAGTGTCACCACTTTGCTGACGACACACAGCTGTCTATTTTCATTAGCTCCAGGTGAAGCAGAAATATTAATTCAGTGCTGGCCACAGTAATGGGCTGGATAAAGGCTAACAACTTCTGTCTGTCTGTCCGGCATTTCTGAACAAGAGAAATGCTGAGAGCAGATAAGTTTATCCAGGTGAACAACCTTATTCTGGAAAGTGATCTACAACTCTTACAAGATCAGTTTCACAGTTTGAGTATTCTTTCAGTCACTAAAGACCCAAGTGTCCTCTGTGGTACAAAATGTATTTTACCAATATAGGTTGGTAATGTATATCAACTATGGACTTTATGAATCTGAAAAAATATTTCCCCCTTCTTTGTGTTCCTTAGTATGAAATTATTCATACTAAGAGGCTGTTAGTGCTTTAAAGCAGCAAGATGTGGTAAGTGTTTCCCTGGGAGTTGGACTTTTTAGTAATAGCCTACAGATTCTGGATGTCCTCCCTAGTAAGTAAGCCTGGAAGCAACATTACTGTCTATTCATCACCAGAGAAAGATTACTTTATATGACTATATACAACATTTCAAAATGTATGTTGCTTAGGAACTTCTAATTACTTCAACATGGCTTTTCTTGCTTATCTTTTTGTTTATTTTAACTTCCAAACATTTTTAACTATGATTTTAATATATGGTATGCTGTTCTTGAAAAATTGGATTTTAAGTGACAATCTAAATTTAATAAATGCATTTTTTGTATTAATCTTATTGTAAACCTTTTTTTCCATCGTGCTGTTACCAGTGAGGTGGGGGGGGGTCTGCGGGGGAGTTGGAGGA
>JANHGC010002248.1:3620-19461 GCA_027560395.1 Boaedon fuliginosus | reverse complement strand
AAAGAAAGAAAGAAAGAAAGAAAGAAAGAAAGAAAGAAAGAAAGAAAGAAAGAAAGAAAGAAAGAAAGAAAGATGAAAGATGGAGAGGAGGCGTAGAAAGGAAGATGGAGAGGAGAAGGAGAAGGAGGTGAAGAAAGGGAGATATAGAGGAGGAAGAGGAGAAGGAGGTGAAGAAAGGAAGATGGGGGGAGGAGGATGGGGAGAAGGAGAATCTGGGCACCAGGCACCGTGTAGCCCTGAGGGGCGCTGCCAGCAACGGGGCAGCCGAGGGCGCCTCTGCCAGTCCTGGGACTCTTTGTCTCCCCGTCCCTATCAACAGCCTCAGAGACCCTGGTGCTCGCTCTCCTCCCCCCATAATCCCAAGCAGAGGGTTTGGGGTCCCGACTCCGAGGTCCAAGCAGGCCAGCGGAGGGGGAACAAATCACAGTTATGAAGTAGCAACAAAAATATTTTTATGATTGGGGGTCACCACAACATGAGGAACTGAATTAAAAGGTCGCGGCATTAGGAAGGTTGAGAACCACTGTATGAGATTATCTACTTTCAGGGGTTTCTGCCAAGCCACTAAAATATAGAAGAGAAGATTCTTTCTAGATTCCATCCCTTAGCACAGGGGTGTCAAACTTGGATGTGTCACGCACAGGGAATGCCCACCCCAGCTCCGCAAAGGGGAAAAATGTTACAATAAGTCATGTGACAGCAACATGACACCGTGAGTTTGATACCTGTGCCTTAATAAGTGCCTGCATTGGAAATCTTGTATTTGGACCTTTTTTGTCATTGCCCTGGGTCTCTAGAATGGCAAACGTGCTGACATTGATTGGAGAGGCTCCAATCTTCCCGAAGTTTCACAAAACTCCCAATAACTAGCTTTTCACCAAATCTTAGGTTCCAAGTTTTGTGTTCCGGTTCCTCTTAAGAACAAATCCATACACGCAGGTCAGTATTCCATGTTGGAATGTTACTGTTATGGGCATTTAATATTATCAGTTAATATAACTGCCAGTGTAATGTAGTGATTTTACATATGACATTATCCTGAAAAATATATATATTTTCCTATTGAACATGCTTAGCTAATATCTGTGGACTCATCTATTTATCATATCTTTATCCTTCGAGTACTTCCACATATGAAGTAGATTAGTGAAAAATTACAGTAAATAAAATCTGTGATGAATAAACACTGTGATATTTGGTCATAGCAAAAGTGTTAAATCTATCATTTCGGGTAAGTATAGCATGAACTAATAAATGTTAGAACATCTACTAAAATTACTTAAAAGAAATATTCTGAATTATGTAATGCTCAAACACTATTCTGTATTTAAGTTCAAAATGTAAAGGCAATACTGTGGTAGTTTAATATTTAAGCATGTAAACCTAACTCTAATCTCCCTGTACACACTGAAAATAATATGTTCTTAAAACTGTTCATGAACCAAGTACGAAATCCATATAAGCACTCACCCAGCAGAGCAAGGAACAGGACACAAGGTGTTGCAGAAAGCCATCTTTAACACTTCTATAAACATTTATGCAATCTAATTCTAGAACTGAAAACACCTGGTGCAGACACAAGGTGCCAGCTATATCAGTGAGTTCAGATATAATGAAAAATGTATTTATCTATTTGAGCATCAGATGCCCTATTCTTTTTTTCCTCTCTGGGATCTTCTTAAGATGTATCCAGCCCTATACATAAATGGTCAAAATACGCTACCTTTGTGCTACTGGCAGGACCTGGATGAGAGACTTCCATATTTTTATTATTGCAACATTTGTGCTATGGTAACTGAGGCATCACCTCCTGGCTTGAATAATATGAAGAAGTGGGTGGAAATCATCCTAGCAGTTGAGCTTTATGATCAGGACATCCAAAATATTTTGAGCATGCAAAAACCAAACCACCAAGCCTCCTACACCCCCATTCCTTCTCTGGAGCATTAGGATGACAGCCGTTTCTTTGGCTACTGATTCAGAGAAGCAATCTAGAAGGAATGAACAGAAACTGGATGAGTTCAATGTCTTGTTTAATGGGCTAATGCCAACACAACACTGAACTCGTTGTGTAAGGATATAAGTAACAATGAGACACTGAAGGCAAGGAGGAGGGGGATGCATTGCATTAAGATGTTAATAAAAACTCAAACTGTAAAGCATTTGACAACCTCTAATTATAAACATTTAAATATGTATATTCTAAAGGTCAACTTCCAAAGCTATTAAAATTTTCTGTCTACTATTTATGCTCCACCATTCTAGTTTATGAATTTATTTTATCCAACTTTAAAACTTGTTTCACAAATTATATGAAAATCCACCACACATTCCAAATGTATCCATATTAAAATATTTACTAACATCATAGGTAAATACTTTTTGGACCGTCAAGAAGAATGTTAGTAATCTTTTTGGAATATGAATATTTGTGAATTCTTCAGAAATATCTGTCCTAAACTATAATTATACAAACATCCCAACTGTCACTAATGTCTTCTTGGACAAAACAACATCCAAACTATAGGATCAAATCAAATGCCTATTCAGTTCAACACATTGTTGCTATACCACCCATATCCAAATTACATAACTAGTAAGAAAAACATACTAAAGATAATTTTATACAAAAAAACCCCAATTGAGTCCATTGCCATGGTTTCCATCCACATAGCCTAGGCTCCCCACCCCACCCCTTGATCGAATATTTTGCTTAAAGTGGAGTGGAATAGGGTTTGGTGATGTAGATGCTGACTGGTTTAGAGAATTGCTGGTAATTGGGTCTTTGCTGTATTCTGTTTCTCTTGGGTTGGATGGGCTCTTTAAACTTGGCAGTGGGAAGATGTGTAGGGGGAGGTGGATGGTCGATATTGCAGATGGTCATGAGGAGGAATGGCAAGAGACAGTGTTTATGCCACTACTGTATTCCATCCATCTATGCTCATCCTAAAGACCTTCCATTTGGGCTGCTCTGAACTCCAGTTGTTACTACTTAATGCCAGCTAATCCAGAATAAAGACCACCTCTTTCATAATTTACATTGGCCCTGCATGTAGCCCTAGACCCTTATGATATGGTGTGCCTCAGGGCTTCAATTTCTCTTTAGTATCTACATGAGACCACTGGGGAAGGTAATTCAATGGCATTTGGTGCAGTAACTTCAGTATGATGAGGTTACCCATCTGCACTTCAGGCCAACCAAGTGATACTATTCAAATATTGTCCCAATACCTGAAGGCTGTGAGAGTCTGGATGGAGAGAACTCTTTAATGTCTGATCATGACAGACTCTAGGTCAGTGGTGGCAAACGAGTGGCACGCATGACACAGGTGTCATGCAGAGCCCTGTCAGCACACATGCCATCACCCCAGCTCAGCCACACATCTATCTGTGTCTCCTGCCAGCCAGCCAGTCTTCGGATCTGTGCCACGCATGCATGGGGGGCAGGGGGCATGTGTGGGGGTGGGTTGCATGTACAGGCATGCACATATGTGGAGGTGGTGCATATGTGGGGTGTACATGCATACATGTTCCATTTTGGGTATGTGTGCACACATGTGTGTGCTTTTGGCACTCGGTCC
Source organism: Boaedon fuliginosus (assembly GCA_027560395.1). NCBI lineage: Eukaryota > Metazoa > Chordata > Lepidosauria > Squamata > Lamprophiidae > Boaedon > Boaedon fuliginosus. The sequence continues at coordinate 15,880 of JANHGC010002248.1, read as the reverse complement.
CTAAAAGGTTCGCCATCTCTGCTCTAAGCTTTTGCTACCTCGGAACTAATAAGGGGTCATCTTTGACTCTTGACAGGATGTCACTTTCCTGAGCAGAGCTTGTATAATTTGGGGACCCTCTGGGATTTTTATTGTAAGTTTGAAGAACAGGTACCAGCCATGGCTAATGGAGACTTTGTGTAGATCAATCTTTTGTGCCAACTGTGCCATTTCCGAGATTAGGAGATCTTGTTCATAGCCAGTCACACACTGGTTACTTCCTATTTGGATTATTACAATGTGCTGTACATGGGCTGCCCTTGAAGTCAATTGGGAAGTTACAGCGGGTCCAGAATGCAGTGGGAGGCACACTTATGGGCGGGCACTCATGGTTCACTTATACTATTATGCTGCTGCTGTTGCTGCTGTGTGAGCTGCATGTGCTTCCAGTTTTTTCCAGCTGCAACTCAAGGTGCTGCTTATCAACTTTAAAAGCCTGAATGACACAGGGCCAAACTATTTGCAGGACTGCCTCTCCCTGAGAGTATCTCCTCGTTTACCACATCAGATGGGATAGAAACACTCTAGGTTCATTACCTTAAATGACATTTGGTAGGACTTAGGAAGTATATCTCCTCTGTAGCAGCCTCAGTTCTGTAGAAGATCTTCCACACTGAGTTCCTGCAGGCTACCTGCTCTCCTAGCCTTCCAGAAAGTGTGAAAAGCAGGCTCACCCTCCCCCAATCATAGGGCTAAGATGAGGATGGATCCCAATCAATTTAAATGCTGTTGTATGGAGGAGTATTTGTTTTCAGGGTGCCAGAAGCTTTTGATTCTGGTTCTATTGTTTCTTTTTTGTTTTTGTTTTTTTGTGAGCAACAACCCAGACCTATAGTGCATAAAATGGGTGAAAATATAAATCAAATAAATAAATAAATAACTTAAAAGAAGTTTCTCCATAATTTGTGTCAATATGATCCACCATGAAAACCAATCGCCTTGTATGCGAAATGATCAATATTTCACTACAGATTTTTTTGTATTATTACATTAGTCTAAACACCCATATATTTACATTCCCAATTTATAGTTACACAAGCATCAATTATAGTTTCATGATTTATCAGGCTCCAAAAGTTTAGGAACTAAGCCAGCTGAGAAACATGAAATAGCTTTCCAAGACTAGCCTTTCTCATCTGTGAAATAATCATTGAGTAACTACTAGGAAGTTACTAAGCAATACCACCTTGATCTCTTACCAGCCAACTTCTCTGAAAAAGTATACTGTAAGCACTATTGCAACAATCTTTTGTGGACCAGGTGCACTAATATTAGAATCCTGAATCACCCTATCCAACTGATGTACAATAGTCATGGACAAAGAACACTTCTTCACATAACAACTACATGATTAATCTATGGAAATTACTGTCACACAAAGTATGTCATGAGCTGAATATAGTTCACAGAGGTTTATCAATAGCTCCTGGCCATAATTGTGGTCAATCCATATTGTGAGAAAATGCATCATTAAACATCAACTGTTGAATTTTGTCCTATTGTCATTACATTCTCTTATGGGCTTTTCACAAGCTTATGGGTTTCTCAAAAGATTTGCCTGACCTAGGTTGAAAATAAGAATCCTTTGATTGGTTCAGCAAAAGTCTGCTAAGTGATCAATATATTTTTAGGGGAACAATGAAAATACTGTCCTACTTCACTCACCTCACTAAATCTGCAATTCTCTGTGCTATTAAGAGTATTTCAGTGAAATTTGTTTCTGAAGCACAATATGAAAGATAGGACTATCTAATAGGGCTGTGCAATGCTTCAGAATCATAGCACTTATTTGTGACTCACGGAAATAGACTGTCTCTACAGGACTCTGCTGTGAAATACCTGAAACAGAGAAGTCTCCTTTAACAAGGTGCAGCCAGATGCTGTATTCGTACTCCCAAACATTCTAAAGCGCCCCTTACAAAGCTAAACCCAAGCAAAATAAACAATGCCACTGCTGCTGAAGATTAGGTCTGAAAAAACTATAGCTATCTCTCTTCTGCCTATTTTTAATTCCCATGCTGCGATTAATAAAAAAAATAAAAGCACAGCCATACAATAAGGATATGCAAATTCCTCTGTAGTGTGCTTGGGGTGAGGGTTAAATCAAAACATGATAAGAGTTAAGACAAAAGATGGTGAATGGAACAAGGGTAATAAGTTAATACAATTTAATTTCTATTCAAATGGAATGAAATTAAATTAACTGACAACAGTTAACGTTGTCATTCCTTATGTAGCCAATTGTTTTTACAATCATGATGGGAGATTACAATTTGCAGAGAACTGGGGGAGAGGTTCAGGAAATCTCCACATATGGATTTATTGGAGTGCATGCAGTACATTAAGCATTCTTTCTCGTAGGTTTCTGAAACTTTGCCACAACAAAATTTCCTTCCTTCATAGGAAGGTAGGTCTGAAAACAACCTGACATATTATTCCCGACAGTTTAAATATTTGCATCACTTTCAATCACTCAACAACATCAGAAACTTCAGCAGCAACAGGCTAAGTAGATCCAATCTATCAGAAAAAATAAATTGCTTCCTTTTCAGCACTTGATAAAAGAGGATACCATGAGTGAGCTAGCATTAAACAGATTGGTTTTCACGCTGCCTACCTCCAAATGACTTCATGTGGTTTGCAAACGTTAAAAGGCAATGCAGCAATAAAACAAAAAAGAACACAAGCCATGTGAATCAAGAAAAAAAACAGTTCCTCAGACAAAATCCTTCTTCCAAAATCCCCACTAACGCAAGGTCTGGGAAAACAGCCAGGTTTTCAAAGATCTCTTGAAGATCATCAAGGAGGAATTCAGGTAAATTGGAGGGTGGGAGGGTGTTGCAGTTCCAGAGGGCAGATGCTGTGATATAAAAAGAATGTTTCCTGTTTAATCAAAGGGATTATGAACACACCCTCTGGTGCAAGAGACCCCTCCCCAAACCCATTCCACTTGGACAGTCCAGAAGGGTACAATGATTGATGTTATCAAAAACCACTGAGAAATCACTAGAGCCAGGAAAGATGCATCATCCTCATCCCAGCTCCATCAAAGGATATCAGCAAACAGGACTTTGTGTTTGTAAAATATGCTAGTCTGAAACCCAACTGAAATGGGTTCAGATAATCTATTTCCTTCAAACTCTTGTGGAGCTGCATGCTCAGTCACCTTCACAATAACTAAGAAGGGAAGATTGGAGACTAGATGAAAATTGTCCAAAATTGGATACAGCAGTGGCTTCTTGAGGAAGGGGTACAAAGGTAAATCATACATACAAGGGGTTCACCTTTCTTATGTCAAAATGTAACTACTTATTTTATAATCCATCCTATACTAACAGTGTACAATGCTGGATTCTTAAAAGAAGGCATTTCCTGAGTACCTGCTGGTGAGAAGTAACATGAATCAACAGGATGTTATCCAAGTGAGAAAAATAATTGCTTGGGAACTACAAAGATTAATGTAGCACTTTTGACAGTCAGCTGGAAGTCTGAAAATATCAGACATGAAATAATTTTCATTCTCACTTTGCAAGACCAATTCCCACTAATGTACATTAGCTATGCAATGAAGTACAGTGCAAAGAAATAATCACATGGAATTCCCAATTAGATTCCAGAAATTAGTAGTTTCAAGCAAGCCATAATACCTATCTTAATGTTCCTGGAGTTCTGGTTTTTCTATGTAACAAAAGGTTATCTTATCGATTTCAGATCTTCAGTAGAGATAACTGACTCTAAGATTAATTACTACAGATTCATGTTAATTTGCCTCTCCAGTCATGAAAGTTCCCTGAGCTGCCTATGACAAGCCACTATTCCTATCCTTAATCATTACATAGAACATGGCTGTGCACAGAATAAAACAAGAACTGGTTAATATTTTCTTAACAGAAAATCTGGAACTATAAAGAAAGATATGAACAATGAAGCACTGCACATTTTCAGGAACCACAGGGAGTTCAGGCGAAATCAGTAACCTGAATGGCAAACATATCCTTTCTATAATAGATTGGTGTAAGAATCCAAATTAGAAGAGCAAACATTGAAAACAGAACAGCAGATTCACTTTCTATGGACTGAGTTTTGAGACTAGACTTTTCTTTCCAAATAATCACCAGTTAAACACATAGTTTGAAAGTCATTTTCTGAATACCTTTTAGACTGCATTTCCAACAGCGTGCTTTAAAAAGAAGCAGAAAAATGCACTTTTTCCAACCACATCAGTTTTATGTATTTTTTTTCCTGCCTGTTGAAACTTGGTGGGTGAATTAACTAATTATTTGCACTTGAAATCAACTGTATTTGACAGAAAATCCAAAATATCACGTTGCTACTTCAATATTTAATGAAAACTGCATTAGAGGCATACGAATAGAAAATATGAAGTGGGAAATTAGTTAACCTGGCGAACAATAGAGATCAAATAAATTCATGAAAATTTGAATGTAAACTTATTGACAAAGCACTAAACTAGATCTAATTAACAAATTTAGTACACCTGAGTTTTTGTAACATAAGCATCCAAGTTATTGCACCACTGAAATGAATTTCAAAATAATGAAGGTCTTGATTTCCTCTGTCCAAATGTTCACATATGAATCTATTTCCTCAGTAGCATTTTAGGACTGAAGAATTCATGTAAATGCATTTATGCAATCTTTACTGCAACACAACCACATTTCATATTTTTAAAGGAAACCTGCACCCTTAGTGCAATTATCCCTGTTGCAGCAAGCCTGCAACAACCACTAGAAAATATATGTTTCAGAATTTTCCCTTGGAAAGAAAAGTAGAGCTTTTCAATGCTAAAAGAGCACAAGAACTACACCCCTGATCTGTTGCCCGCTGCCTTTCGACTATGACCCATTGAACTTCTGAGTAAGCTCACACAGGATGGAGCTGTGGCATGTCGAAATGTTATTTACCATATGAATAATGCAAAAACGAGCCTGGAAAAGATCTTCCGGGGGGAGGTAAAACTACTGGTTTCAATGCATTTCAATGCATATAGCCAAGATTCGTTGCAAGCGGGTAAATAAGTAACTGCCTATTTTTGGAATTCCTGTTGTGCAAAGGCAAAAATAAGATTTTACGTTCTACAAAAACCGACTCAAAGCAATCTTACTGCAGCAGAGCAATGATAACAGAGTGCTTTTGGATCGGGAAAAGCGTTAGTCTACTTTACCAAAAAGAGCATCTAAAAAAAAGCAACTTCTCTTGCAGAAACAGCAAGAGAGGCGGAAGCTACAGAAAGAAAAAGTTACTGAAAAGGCAAGCGAGGCAGCTGTAGGAAAGGAAGGAGCAGGGGGGGAAACCGAGCAACTTTCTCTCTTGCTAATGCATTAATTTTTGGCAGCCCCGTCGGAGTCTGACCTGCTTGCCGAGCAGCTGCACTCGGGCTTTGGCTCCTCCATGGCTCTGACGGAGGCGGCGGCGGCGTCTTTCATGCATGCACCAGGGCAGGCATGGCAACCCGCAGGAGCTCTTCCGCAGCCCGGCCAGGCTACCAGAGCGAAGGAGCGCGGGGCGGGGGGGGAGGGCAGCCGACCGACAAAAAGAAGCGATGTCACTCGCTCGCTCACGACCCGGCTGCAGAGACCCAACCGCGCCGAGCTGGCCGCGCAGCCGCCATCTTGGAAAGAGGCTCCAAGAGGAGCGAAGCCGGGAGCATCACTCGTACGGAGAGCGTCTAGGGACAAAGCCCTCCACAGGCGCTCTCATTCGCTCTTCGGAGCAGCAAAAGTGGAATGGGACGCCACCCGGAAGGAAGAGGAAGGGAACGTCCCATGCAGGAGTGGAGACGAGGCGGCGCGCGTCGAGGAAGAGGACCGGACCGGACCTCTCTTCTCCGCTCGGAATTCCTTCCTTTTGCAAATCCCGGAGTGCAGCCCCGCCGTGCGCAATGCCCACCGAAGGATTGCTGTTGCAGCCAACGTGGTGCGGGCGGCTGGGCTCGTGTCCGGGAGAAGGCTTTCCTTATCTCAGGGATAAGGAGAGCCAGGTAAGGCTAAACGTAGAATAAGGGGTATAGGCAGGAGACGGGGATATTACTTATTCATTTATTGGAGGGCAGCAGTGGGGGAGAAAAAAATCAGGTAAGCGTCATATCCTTGCAAATCAGTGCTTGCCTCATTTACTCGGAGGCAGCGTCACTGACCTCAGCAAGGCTTACTCATTGACACTGCTGGATAGTTACCTGTTTGGACGCTGGGGGTTTTCTTTTTAGTGTAAGCACGAAAAACGCCACTCAATATTACGTAGAATAATCTATGTCTTTATCCCATTCGATTATGGGGTCTAAAGTACCATCAAACATTTTAAAAAATGCATATTTAAGGCTTTTTTATGCTGTACATAACATATTTAACAAACAAACAGCCCCTAGTTACCTCTTAGTATGCATGTTCGTGAAAAATTATCCTGTTATTACAGGAGTAATTGCACTCTCCCAACTTGATGTCCTTCAAATGTATTGAAACTGTAATCCCAATCTTGGCTGGGAATTTGAAAATCATAGTATTGCAGACTCTAAACTTATCAGACTGAGAAAAAAATAAAGTGCATGTAGAGTTCACCAGGGATTAAAAATCAATGTATGCACAATAGCACACAAATTATTGACCTCAAGATGTACACTAATGAATTCATGCAATCTTTAGAATTGAGCATGCAATCGAGTATTTTATCCTTGCTTCTTTCAAAAAGCCTTTTTCTGTAAACAGTGAAACAGATGGAAGTGGGGTTATGATTAACACACTTGATATAATGGTGAAACAAATAGAAGATTTTTGTTTTTATGCAAAGGGATATCTTAGTAAATGTTACTGATGCATTTTTAAAAAAGACTTTTTATCCCACCTCTATTATTTTTATATTTAAGTCAAGTCAGGAAAAGGCTGTGTCCATTTTATTCCACAGCTGCAATCTTATGAGGTAGGCTGGACAAAGATAGCACATGATTGGCCAAAAGTCACCCAATTAGTGCCTGTAACAGGTTAACTAGAACCTGAGCCTCTACTTCTAATGCCAAAACAGTACACTAAATTGACTCTCTGATATGATTCAGTCAAATGCCTTTTTGCATTTTCATCTCATCTTTAAGGATATTGCCTTGTACTCTTCAATTTCTACAAGTTTGGGCTTTAAAAAAATCTTACTGTACCTATGGCATGTTTCTATCAGTTTAGATTGAAATTTGGTTTAATGCAAAATCCATTAAGTAGTTCATAGATGATCTTTCAAATGATAAAAGGAGTTCCTTTTTATAGGCAATAGATTAAGATAATTCACAAACCTTTTGTAAAAGAAGCATGGCCACCTCTTTATCAAAGTGATTGTGATTATTATTTTTTTACTTTCATTTTGCATTACAAATACCAAGCTAATGGAAGCTTTCAGCCTTTCATCCTTATTGCAGAACAAGGATTAAATGTTCATATAAATAAAAATAAACCCAAACAAAATATATGTGGATGTACACTTTCTGTCTAAGTTTATACAAATCATCTACTATAATCAGACTCAAATATATTATTTGCAAGAAAGTGTGGGGAGAATAAGAGCAACTTTAGCCCACATCCCTGCAAAATTCATATTGGTTATACTGAATTATGTAACATCATTAACATATACAGCATACAAAGACATTGTTTTAATCATAATTTGTTGAACAAGACAATAACTTGGTTCATAACTACTAAGCCATTAAACAAACCACAATAAATGGGATCATGCAACATGCTTAACTAGCATGCAACATGTTTAGCACTAGTGGGATTCAAAATGTTTACTACTGGTTCTGTGGGAGTGGCTTGGTGGGAGTGGCTGTATGGTCATGTGACTGGGTAGGCAGCTGCACCCCCCCCATGCCCCGTTTTTTGCCTAGAAAGCCACCCCGAAGCCTCCTGGCAGCCAAACGGGGAGGAGGAGGAGGCAGCGCCGCATCCTCCGTGCCCTGATTTTGATTTAGAAAACCTCCCTGAAGCATCCTGGCAGCCAAATAGGGGCACGTGGAGACTCCTGGAAGGGGAGGGGGCAATCAGAGGTGGTATTTGCCAGTTCTCCGAACCAATCAAAATTATTGCTATTGGTTCTCCCGAACCTGTCAGAACTGGCTGAATACCACCCCTGATGCTTAGCTATTACAAGCCATAGTGACTTACTACTTAGCTATTACAAGCCATAGTGGCTTACTAAATCCCATTGGTATAAGGTAACTTCCCGTTTTCCTGAAGGGTAGCTGCAGACATTTCAAAAGGCAGGGAAAGAAGGTCCTATTGTAAAACTCATTATAATTACTATTTTTGTATAAACCATTAACCCTGCCATGTTAATGACTCATTAAAGGAATTATTAGATCAGAATCTGTTTCCAGTTGATGCTAAAATCAAAGAATTAAAATTTACTGTCACTCCCAGGAGGGACCCATTGCTGCTCAGTCTTGGAGAAGAAATGCCAAATACCCATAGGTATATTACTCTAAAATACAGGAAGTTCAGCTGAGGACAAGATGTCATTAAAGCACACTGAAAGTGAAAGGTGGATACAGAGTTGTAAAACTAAAAAGACACTAAAGACCAAAGTTATTCTTTGCTAGTAAAACCATTGATCAGAATTTTTATCCAGGGATTATCTGATGGTATGCCTGTTTTTTGCCAAGGTTCAAACACTGTGTCAGCCACCAACATTTCATGCCTTCCTAATGTGTCATTATGAAACAGTTGTGTAGTGAGCTTCAATGTACTTCTCTGTGCCAGCAGTTAATTATAAAATAAAGTGTAATGTTATTATAGGTCAACACAGTTATTTTGGAAAAATCTATGCCATGTGTTATTCTGGCAGTTTGGTATCTAAAAACAAATCGGCAAACAATTACTGCTGTTCGCAAACATTAAAGCAATGCTGACATTTTAAAAGCCATCAACCTTTCTTAGAAAGAACTACAGGGTTAGACAAATGAGTGAAATGGGTGTGTGTAAATTGAATTTAGGGAAAATAAATGGTATTTGGGTTATTCAAAAAGCTTAAAGGTAAACATGGATTCCAACTAAGTGGACCATGAATTATTACCAATATTCTAGTGTCTATATCAATTCACAGATTATTCTACTTCATTTTAATGATTTTTTTAAGAATAATATCCTATCTTTCCATCATTATTTATTTATTTATTTATTTATTTCAATTTATACCCCGCCTCTCTTCCCCGAGCCGGCTCAAGGTAATGTAAGTACTCTTCCTCCTTTTAATTTTCCACACAGCAACAACCCTGAAAGCAAAGTGACTGACCCAAAATCACTTGAGGTAGGATTTCACAGGAAGCTGTACTGAAACAATGCAAACTAGCAAAAAAGGGGTGGAGTAGGAAGATCACACATTGCTTGCAAAAGTATAAAAATATGTCAGAAAAAAGTAAAAGGCTGATTGTGGGGAATCCCCAAAAGACCAACAGTAGCAATTAAAGCTGAGGAATCAACATAACATGCCGATTGTGTATTGAGGGAACAGAAAAGCAATAACGGACACGCTCTTTAATTTGCATGCAGACTGGTTGCACTTTTATTTCTAAAATTCTCCTCTTTTTTAAGTTTAAGAGTAGATATTCCTATATTTGAATTTGGGGTAGTGGTTAAGGCATCACACTAGAATCTGGGAGGCCATGAGTTCTACTTTCACCTTAGGCACTAAGCCAGCTAGGTGATTGGGCCAAGCACTTTCTCTCACTCTTAAGAAGGAGGCAATAGCGAATCGTTCTGAAAGATCTTGCCAAGAAAACTGCAGGGCCTTATCTAGAAAATCTCTAAGAATTGGACACAATTGAAAACAGGCAGTCCTCAATTCTGACCAGAGCCAGAGACATCAAAAATACAGTCCTCGACTTAAAACAGTTCATTTAATGACTGTTACAACAGCATTGTAAAAAGTGACATGTGACAATTTTTCACATGATCATTGCAGCAGCCCCATGGTCACATGATCAAAATTCAAATGCTTGGCAACCGACTCTCATTTATGACCATTGCAGTGTCCTTGGGTCAGGTGATCACCTTTTGCGACCTTCTGACAGTCAATGGGGAAGCCAGTTTTACTTAACAATGATATTAGTAACTTAACAACTGAAATGATTCACTTAACAACTGTGGCAAGAAAAGTCGTAAAGTAGGGCAACGTTTACTTAAATGTTTCACTTAGCAAGAGAAATTTTGGGCTGAATTGTGGCCATAAATTGAGGACTACCTACAGAAGAAAAAAAATCCTGCCTTTGGTCTCATCCATTCTGCCACCATTCTGAAAGAGTTTCAAGCGAATCCACTCAAAAACAGATGGCACAATCAATGTAACCTCCAGCAGCTTAACAGACTGCGAAGAAATGGCATTGAACCATTTCACTGTGGTTTTTTTTTAGCATTTAAAAGGTATTTTGCCATCACGGCTAACTGCAACGCAGTCTAAGCACCATATATGTCTACTCAGAGCACAGTATTAAAATAGCAGGCAAGAAAAACAATGCAACAGTGACTTAAGCAGTGGGAGCAGTAAAACAGTGTTTCTCACCAGTAGAAAACAGTTCTGTCCTTAAACTCTAAAGAAATCAAAAGTGAGTTTCCTTGTCCTCCATGAGTTTCATCTTGAACTGTACCTCAACTGGAACCAAAGTGGCTTGCCTGCCTAGCAGAGACTATATTGGGAGACATCATAGGAGAGGAACTGATAAGGAATACCACAAATTATCACATGCAAGCTTGTGAAGGTACCCTTTTTTTTTAATTATCTCAACATGCATGGGTAGCACTAACCCTCCCTCAACAGAGGGGGAGGAATATGACACCCCCATCTCCTGTTTATAACAGTCCTTTCCGCGGTTCAAAGAAGATTCCACACCCATCTGCACTATTCAGGTGACCCTGAGGCCACAGATAAAACCTCCAAGTTTTCCAGGTAACTGCAAGGAATATAAACCCTTCCATCCTCCACCATTCAGTCAAGAACTGAAGAAACTTCTTGGATGAGGAGTGAAATGTCTTCAAAGAAAAAACCAAAGTCCAGTTGCCTTTTGAAAAGAACTGGATAACTGAGAATCTCTATAGACAATAGTGAGTGATGTTTTGTTTTGTTGCAAGGTCCCAGCTCTTCCTTCAATTTTTGAAATAAATGTATAATTTTAACTTCTAAGTGGAATAGTAAGATCCAATTAATGTTTTAAAACAGTTCAAATGGCATTATTCACTAAAAAAAAGGCAAGCAACACAAGGACTGACTGCTCAGTGTCACACAATTTTCTCTGACCAGATAGCTCACATTGGTTTTGGTAGCAGGTCCTGTGTGTGTGCATGTAATCAGCAGAGACAGCTAATGAGTTTCCCTCAGGGTGCAGTTGGCCTTTGACTCTTCTAAAGTTCAGTCAGCATGGCAACTAGGTTAAGTATGGAAATTGGAGTCCAGAAATATCTGGAATACCATAAACGGCCACCTCAATGTATTTATTTATTATTAGATACCCCACTTTTCTGCTTTTCCAAACCCAACAAGCATTTTACAATGGTAAAACAAAATGCAGACTACAGAATATGACATAAAACCTAATACAATTAAAGTAAATTAACCTATCATTAAAATCATTTAACAATATTTGATGTCTTAGTCATTTCCCATTTGGCCTTCAGCAATGAACTCTCCGTGGGAATGCCCTAAAAAATATTCAGAAGCTTCTTCAGCTGATCCAGAATGCCGTGGCATACGCACCATTGGGCAAGGTTCACCATTCATCTGCCCTGGCTCCCAGAAGACTTTCAGGTACAATTCTACATGCTTGTTACTACCCACATGGCATACGGCCAGGTTACCTCATCCCAATATAGGTAGTCCTCGACTTAAAGGCCACAATTGGGCCACACATTTCTGTTGTTAATTGTGACAGTGAAGTGAGTTTTGCCTCATTTTACGAACTTTGTTGCTACAGTAGTTCAGTGAATCACTGCAGTTGTTAAGTTAGTAACACAGTTGTTAAGTGAATCTGCCTTCCCCATGGACTTTGCTTGCCAGATCGCAAAAGGTGATCACATGACCTTGGGACCAGGGATGGGTTCCTACCGGTTCACTGGTTACCCGCTTTGTGGGCGCACTTCCCGATCGGCTGTCAAAAGCGCGCTGCGTGGGATCAACTTCGCAATCTTTGTGGTGTCCTGCAAGCACTCTGATCCAACAGCTGCACGGCGGCTGTT
>JANHGC010002247.1:4489-20381 GCA_027560395.1 Boaedon fuliginosus | reverse complement strand
TATGACCTCTGACAGCAACCAATCAGGATACTCTTCCTGTGCCCTAGGAAGTTCAAAGCCAGAGAGGGTATAAAACCAAGGGACTCTCAGCATCTGTTCTCTTTTCTTCGCCCAAGAGCTCCAAGGCATGTGATCCTATCTGCCATTAAACCATCTTTCCAAACAGCATCCATGTTTCCAGTATCTTTTTTTCCTCTTGAAACTGAACCCAGATGTCCATTTCTTCCAACAGTTGGATAGGGCCCATTGTTCAAGTTTGTCAAGATCTTTTTGGATCCTGAGCTTGTCTTCTGGGGTGTTGGCAGTTCCTGCCATTTTATGGTCATCTGCAAATTTGATGAGTTCCTCTTCTATTCCTCATCTAAGTAATTTATGAAGTTATGAAGAGTAATGTAATTTATGTGAGAGATATTCTTCATCAGCCTCCTCTGATGAGGCCTATCCAGTATGATTGAACCTCTGATATAGCTGTCATCCTCTTTGGAGCAAGCAAGCTCCACAATCATGTCAAGGTAGTGTTTTCCTGGGGGGATTATTATTATTTTGCAGTTTATTCACATGCTTCTCTGATTGTCTGAATAGACATCTTGTTTTCGGGCTGATTTTAATCATATCTAAATTACCTTTTCTTAAAGATCTGTGACAATGTTAATAGCCCTGTGGCTGAATTACTCTAGTATTGCTTTGAGACTGTGTACATGTAAAAATTGATAGTGAATGCTAAGCTGTTGCATTCTTAAATGTGCTAAGTAGAAAAACAGGCCATGAGCTGTTTCTCAGTAAGTTAAACATAGCAAGCAGAATTATTCTGTTTTGTTTTGGGTACTTAGCACAAATCCCTTAATAATGTGTTTGAGTGCTAAAGTCATTAATACATGCGCAATTCCCCGAGATGGGCTTGATTAAGTCATATGTGTATCTTCTAATTAAAAAAATGACATTCGGCAAATGAGTGGCATTTCTAAGAAGAAAATTCAAGGATGACTCTCCTCCTCCCATCTCAGCTTAGTCATTTGCAAAGCTTCCCTTCTCAAAACATATTGGTGAATATAACCGCCAGATACTGTATTTCTGCAAAGCCTCACATTCTGTGCCTTCTTAAAAACATTTCAGTACTCATTTGCTAATTTGAAGCTGCATTGCTAATCAGGTGGTTGGTTGCCTGACTAATCCAGACTATTAGGATGTGAAGGGCAGCTGGTGCTCTTATGTAAGTACACAGACACGGGGAAATGGGGCTAATATAAATCAACTTCTAGAGAGCTCAAAACAAAGTGTTAGAATGAGCATCTATTTTTTTCTCCCAGCTTTCTTTCTCTGCCTTTGTTAAGATAACATGGTATAATTTGGGAGTCAAATCCAAACTGTTTACTTTATGATCCTGGAGAATGCACTTGTTTTCATTAAGAGCAGCTTTGGACACAACACAGATGCCATCAAATAGAACAGGAAGTACAGTACATCACACTTCCTGTCTCCATTGTTTTATCTCTAATCCCAAACATAATATTTGGGATTCTTACATTAAGGGCGATCTAAGGATTATAGGGACCAGCCACAGGGACAACTTGTGGATTTCTTCTTCCAAGCAATTGATTTATAAGAAAAAGTCACAAGGTGAACATGTGAGGCAGTTAACTTGAATACTCTGCATTGTCCATAATTACTCTATCAGAAGAAGCTATCTGAATTGATTGCCAGACATCCTACAGATCATGATGAAATAACCCTGCTTACAATATTAATTATGAACTAGGTTTTGGCTCTAGATGAAGAGGAAAGCAAAACAGCCTTGTGCTCCAGGTCATGGATGGCATAATTCAAAGCAGGGCCAATGGAGGTTTTCAAAGAGGAATTTAATGAAGGCAAGGATGGGCCATTCTTCAGGCAAACAATCTGGTATTTATTTGAAAGTGATAAAATGGAACAGTTGGAGATGTGGATGAGAGTATGGTGCAAGGTAACAAAGAGATGTTCACTCAGCAGCCAGCAAAAGGATTGGGGACCAAGCAGTCACAATTAGGTATTAAGATTTGGGAAGCATGTTAAACGGAGGTACAGAATAGACTTGTATCCATTTAAGAAGGCAGAAGTAAGCTCCATTCAAGGGTATGCAATAATAATTCCTATGCAAATCATCTTCTAGATCAACAATCAGGTGAAAATTAAGCAAATTGATTTTTCTAAGTAGAAATAGTTTTCAATATGTTTCTAGTAATATCTATTATTATCACTACTATCACTCAGTATAAATGAGGCAGTACCAATCAGGATATTCTTAAAAAAAAAAAAAGACTAATGCCTGCCCTGCAAACTGCTAAACAGATGAAGCAGGAGCCCATTTTTCTGCTGAAAGACACACTTGAGTTTAATTGGAGTGATTAACAAGCAGTTGGAGTCAAAACTAGAGATTATTAACATCTGCTTTACACTGTTTGGCTGAGCTAGAATTTGGCTTGTTTGTGAAGTTTGTTGAAAGTAGAGATGATATAGAGTCTGCATTCCTGGACCTGAACTCTGGCTCGCTTCTTTACAAGAGGTTTGACTCAGCTCCCCTTGGGCTTCCAGGCTTGTCTGAAGGTGATTATGAGGCTGGTCTCCTCATTCCACCCTAACCACCACCACCCCTGCTTAGCTCCCAGATCATTGCAAGCAGGCAAGCAGCTTCCTGTAAGCGTGAAATATTATTACCTCAGTAGCTTGGCTCAAGGCACCCAATCTCTCTCGACTTCAAAGAGATTGTGATAATATTTACTTCATAATGCCTCACAGATAAACAGGCCGATTAGCGAGGGTGGGAATGCTAACTATTATCCCTGTGGCAAGCGATAAGGGCCTGGTTTTGGGTTTCTTTGAACTAATGTTCTATCATTGCTTAGGGATCATTCTTGCTGCCCAGCCAATTCATATGTTGGGAACTGTTTCCTCCTTAATTGTGGGATCACTATTACATACCCAGTGAACCTGAAAAGCAAGAAGTGTCAAGCCAGGGAAGAAAGACACACTTTTCAAGCTGCTTAACTTGAAGCAGTCTCACTGAAGTGGTTTGAGGTTACTGCACAACCCAAATTAAGGGAGGGACCAGCCAAATGAAGTTGCCATCATGAAAAGTATGGTGGGAAAAGACAAGGGCCCAAACCAGATCATCTCTCTCTATTTATAGCATAGATCTTGACTAATGCAAAATCAAAGAAGAGCACCTATTTGTAAATATATCTTTATATAAATTGCAGCAGGAACATTTCCTAAGTATGTTATTAAATACTTACTAATGCTCCTTATGAGGTCCAGAATCAAAAAGAATCAAAAATTAGCTTTTAAAGCAAACCAAACAACTGATTAGAGAAAAGAAATATGATATTATGACAAAAGTTTTAATATCAATCTCGGGCTGAGTGGAACACTGAAAGGAGAGAGAAAATTCCAACCATTAATTGTAATGAACTTTATGTAGATATAATGTAACCAAAATTCTTATCTCATGGTTAAGATAATACAAAAAAACAACAACAGATGGAGAATGAATTTAGATAATTAAGGAACTGTATTCACATCTTGAAGAATTCAATATGATCTCCTGAGACCATAAAATGCTGATAGTAGTGAAGCTTTCTTTTCGTTGTTGTCCTAGTTGTTGTTTCTGGAATCGTAGAATTGGAAGAATTTTGTAGTCCATCCTCTACCTAGGGTAAGACTCTTCATACCATCTCAGACAACAGCTTTCTAATCTTTTCTCAAAAACCTCCAGGCATAGTACACCCATAACTTCAAGAAGTTCTACAGTAGAACCTCTAGGTCAGGAAATTCTTCATTATTTTGAGTTGGGATCTCCTTTTGTAAATTGTCCAGCCATTGGTTCTAGTCCTACTCTTGGGACAAGACTACAGTCATACCTTGTTCCCTCTGATACCTTTCAAGAATTGCAAGACTGCTATCTCTTCTTCCCTTATGCTTTTCTTCCTTAGGGTGAGCATGCCTTGTTCATTTAATCATTCAGCATTGAATTTAGCATCCAAATCCCTTACCCCCTTTGTCATTTTTATCAGCCTTCTTCTTGTGTGCAGGATTGTATGCAGTCTGACCAGAAAAAACATAGAGCAAAACTATCACTTCCCATGCTGTTGATACTGTACCTTTGTTGATGCTGCCTAAGGCTGCATTCACACTTTTGGCAGATGCAGCACACTACTTGTTCAAGTTCAGTTTGTGGTTTACCAGAACACTCAGATCTTCCTCAGAAGTATTATTACCAAGCCAGTTACCACCTATTTTGTACTTGAGTATCGGTTGTTTTTTTCTAAGTGTAGTACTTTACATATCTCTCCATTAAACTACTTGTTGGATGGGATCCAATATCAAGATCCTTTTGAACCTTGAACCTGCAATTTCTCTAGCCAGCAAATTTGATGAGGAGACCTTATGTTTTGTCCTCTACCTCATTTATGAACATGTTGAAGGATACTCAACTCAGGGCAGAACCACTGCATACCACCCTTCATGTAAACATAAAACCATTATGTGAATTCATTTACTGGATATGGTTGCTCAACCCATTTTGAATCCATTTGATAGTGAGATCATTTATCCCACACTGTTCTATTTCCTCATGGAGCATTGTCACATAAAATTATGTTCCTAGCACTGCCCCCGGATGCGCCTCTGGGTGGCAGCACCTGTCACTGCTGCACCTGTTGCACCTGTTGCACCTGTAGGGCGAGATACTACACACCCTCTATATAACGGGGTTGCATGCCCCTCCTTCCTCAGTTCTTTCATTTCTTGCATACCTTGGCTACGTAGTCTCACCAGAGACAAACCTTTATCCTTTTATCCTGCAATAAAAGCCTATCCATATTTACCTTGATCCTATGGTATGTAGCTTCTTCCTAAAATCCCAGCCTCACACTCTACATGACAAGTGGTAACAGAGGAACGGTTGAGGATCCAGCTACAGTACCTAGGATGAATCCAGATGGTATCCAGTCCCAAAAATACTGAGAAGACCACCTGGCCCTGCAGCTCACCCATAATGACCAGAGCCCATTAAGCAAGGGAAGCTGCGGAGAGACCTGCCTCACCTGCAGAGATGGACTGCAACCCTCCAGATGCTGCCAACCATGGGCCTACAGCAGAATTGGATGGAAAGGAGAAGCCTGCATCTACACATTCCTGGAACCACAACATACCCTCCAGGAGGAGGCAGAGGCACTGAATTGAGCCACGGAAGCCACTGAGAAGGAGATGACTTCCATGACTGATGCAGAATGTCGGGACCTCTGAGGATGATGAGGATCTCAGAGGGACCTCCTGAGGATGATGAGGATCTCAGAGGCTGCGGCTGCAGCACTCCAAGCATCAAGGTCAGGACCCATAACCTTGGTTACAGCAGCAGAAATGACAGCAGCAAGGGAGAAAGTGACAGCAGTGCACCAAAGACACTGAAGTCTCGACCTACAGCCATGCCTCGAGTTATATCAGTGACCCAACTAATGACTGCACCAGCAGAGGCCTCATCAAGTGACCAAGACTCCACCATCGAGGATGAGCCAGCCAAGGAAGAAGGTGAGCCAACAGATAGAGAAGCTGATGGGGATAACAACATGGCTGCCTTTCTGCCAAATTCGGATTTGGTGCCAAAGGGCTGGAAAAAGAAGGCCAAGTCCAAAAATGGCTGCTGGACCCCTTCCACTCCCAAGATGGTGGCACCCAGGGGCAGGATAGGGACCATTAAGCCACCAAGACTGGCACAACCCATCACCAGTCCCAGTGAGCACCAGATGCCAACCGGGGCAGTCACGGAACCAAGGCAGACCAGAAGGTGAAACTGGCACCTGAAGTGGAGGGACGGCTCAAGGCTCCTCGGGCCTCCCACAAAAACCCACAACTGGCGACAAGCAGTGACCACCCTCCGGAGGCCACTGGAGGGCAACAACAATCAACGGACTGCCCTACCTTCAAGCAGGCAGTCCAGGCTGCCAGTCCAGGCTGCCCTGGAAGGGATCCTAGTGGCCTTCAAGGCAACGCAACAGCCTAAAGCCGCAGCAGCTGGATGGGACCAGATGGCACCGCCACACCAGCAACACAATACCCCAGGCTGGGGCAACAACACCATCCCCAAGGGCCCTTGGGAGGACTTATCAGCCTCCAGCGATGATTCCGGCTCTGATGAAAGTGAATCCTTGAGTTCTGACAGCATGACCTATCTTCACCATCAGATGCCATCCTCTTCGGTGGCAGGACATCGGGCTGCAGTGAGTGATCTTCAGTCGTCAGGGGACTCTTCTGCCCCCCTAGATCCAGATATGGGTGCCCAGGCCCAAAGGAATGCCCACCGTATAAAATCCAGTCCTGGCTACAACTAGCCCAGCCTTCTAACACCCCCCACATTGTTGTTAGTAGATTGATGTTAAATTGCAGGGGGAGGGAGAAGAAACACTGTATAAAGTCCAGTCCTAGATCCAGCCGGCCCAATATTCTGGCTCTCCCCTCCGCATTGATGTTAGGCTGATGGTAAATTGCAGGGGGGACGACGACACCGAAGTCCAGTCCTAAGTCCAAGGTGGCCCAACATTTTGGCTCCCCCTGCATTGATGTTGACTTGATGGTAAATTGGGGGGGGGGCGGGCATAAAAGCATCCATAGGCCTACAGGCCCACCATATGGAGATCTTAACAAAATCCAGTCGGTCCAGCATTCTGGCTCCCCCCGCATTATAGTTGGAAATTTGCAGGAAGGAGCGGGGAGATGCCCAGCAGCCTACCGTCTGATAATCCAGGCTTAAGCCACCATTGTTCGTCCCACCAAGCCTGGTCAGTTCAGCATTATGGCTCTCCCTAACCCCTTTACCACAGGAGGGGAGATGCATGGGAGGCAAATCAAAGTTCACACTTATATATATATATAATCTGAGTGCTATTGCTATCCATGTTGTAAGCCACCCAGAGTCCTTCAGATGTTGGGCAGCATAAAATGAAATACATACATACATACATACATACATACATACATACATACATACATACATACATACCAACCATACAAAACCAATGCTATTTACTGATGTTATAGTCCCCAATAATGATGGTTCTTCAATGGTAGACAATAGTGTCCCTGGGGCAAGATTTTAAGAAGTATAAGCCCATTAATTCGGTCGTTAGGATGGCCAATGGACAATCAGCCAAAGTCACTGGGATTGGAACTGTGGAAGAAGTACCTGACATCAGGGACCTAGAAGGCATTCTTCACATCCCAACCATTCCCAACAATCTGATGAGCGTCATGAAGCTCTGTGATGATAAGACCGTGGCTGTGACATTCAGATATTATGGGGGGGGGGGAGAGATTTCCAGAAATGGAAATATAGTTGGGAAAATGAGGAGGTGGGGCAACCTGCCATATCTGATTCTCAGGGGGGGGAGAAATCTCAGGGTGCTGATGCCCAGAAAGATAGGGAAGCACTGAGAGCATAGGGAGCCATACCCAAACAAAAGCAGAAGGCCCCTGCACCCCAATCCACAGAAGTAGTCCCCATGGTGCCCAGTCAGCCAGAACCTAGGGCTGAGAACAGTAGTGCCAGCAGCACTGGGATTGGGGCCACACCAAAACCAATTTACGCAAGTGTGGTTAGAGGTGCTGAGGTGCCTGAGGTAAAGAAAGCTCACAAGGTTAAAGAAGCTCCTAAAGCCCAGAAAGCTAAGATGGGGGGCAAATGTAAAGAAAAGAAGAATAATGTTATTGAAACTATTAATACTGAAAAGGTTATTGAACCTGTTAATGTGAATAATGAAAATGTCATTGGTGTTTATAATGAGGATGCTAAGAGATAGAATACATAGTACATGTTGAGTCTGTGAATGCGGATGAGGTAATTGCATTGCAGTGTCAAGAAAGTGTAGCTCCCGCAGTTCAGGCCCTAAGAAGGTAAAAAAGAAGAAGGGTTCAGCAAGGCCAAACAGACTGAAAGTGTTACACCGGAGGAACAGGGAGCCATGGGCGGTACACCTGAGGGTGGTACATACACAGAGGCCAGAATGGGGCAGAGTGTTGATGCTGGGAAGCCCTTTCATAATAGAGGTGCCCATATCCTGCATAGAAGGTTGTGTCATGCTAGCTTTAATGCCATTAAGTGGATGCAGGAATGTACAGAGGGTTTGGATCTGAGGGACTGCAAGGTATTTTTAGATTGTGCCATTTATAAGCAGGCCAAATTCAAGGTGGGCCCACATCCAGGTTTTCAACCAGGAAGACAGATCACCCATACCAAATGATTCATAAGAACATGGTTGGGCCTTTTCCAGAATCCCTGGGCTGCAAGCAGTACTTCTTAACAGTGGTCAATGACTAATCACACTTTGGTCACGTTTTCACCATGAAGGAGAAGACAGAGGTCCTGGAGAATCTGCAGTACCTGTATAACCTTGTGGAAACCCAGTATGGCCAACGCATTGTGCAGATTCAGTCAGATCGTGGAATGAAGTACACATCACACTAGTTCCAGAATTCGGTGAGATAGATGGGCATTCAGCAATTCACTACTTCACCTCATACTCTACAGGCCAATGGAATTGGAGAGAGAAGAAATGTGGTTCTACAAATTTTAAAGGACAGTTTATTGGCAGATGCCAACCTGGAACATGCTTCCTGGGGAGGCAATTGTGTTTGCCAACTACACACCGAACAGGACATGGAGCAGTGTGATAGAACAGACCCCCTATGGACTGCTTTACAACAGGAAGCCCTACTTGGTGCACTTGTGCATATTTGGATCCAAGGCATGGGTCCACATCCTCAAGGCTTTGCAAAGAAAGAGAGATCCTTCATCCAGGGAGCTTACTTTTATAGGCTATGTAATGGGCACCAAGGGCTATCAGTTCCTGGACTCCAATGGCAGAGTGGTGATTTTGAACTCTGCAACCTTCTCCAAAAATGATGGCTTGTCATGCATACACAGCAATGACCTGGCTGTCTATATCTTGGGAGTGTCCAGCGATGAGCCTGCCATGCCAGCAACTCCCTGTGAGGCAAGTGTACCTGCAACTCAACCACAAAGGAACAAGAACTATCAGAGGAAAGCAAAGAAGCATCTGCTGCAAAGGCCTCAACATCTGCTCCAGGGCCTGCTCCAGAGGTAACATCTGCACCACAGCACCCAGATCTTCAGCTACCAGAGCAGGAGATGAAGGCCATGGTGAATGGGGAGTGGTGAGAAGGTACAAGAGATCCAACAAAGGGGTCCCTCCTAAGAGACGGGCAGAAGAAGAGTACGTAGCAGTGATAAATTCCATTACAGAAGCTCCCAGGACATGTGCCAATGTCGTCAACTTACCAAATGAGGAGCAGAGAAGATGGCAAGAAGTGATGGAGAGCGAGATGGCCAATCTCAAGCAGCTGAAGGTCTTCGAGTCATAGCCTCTTCCACAAGACAAGAAGACCATTGGCACCAGGTGGGTGTACAAGCTCAAACATTTGGCAAATCAGAAGAACTCGTACAAGGCCAGACTCATGGCCCATGGGTTCTCACAGAAATACCTCCAAGACTACTGTGAGACCTATTCACCCACCTTAAGAGCAGACAGCATGAAAACTGCCCTCATCACTGCTGTGGCCAAAGGTGAGGTAATCTACCAGTATGATGTCCAGACCACCTACCTGCATGCAGACCTTGACCATTGTCTGTATGTTAAATGTGCACCTGAGTTCAAGAACTCAGAAGGCCACACCTGACTGCTGCGGAAAAGCCTTTATGGTTTGAAGCAGTAAGGTAAGCAGTGGTACCACTGCCTAGCTAAAGCCCTCAAACACATAGGCTACTGGACATCTCCTGCAGTTGAGTTCCTGAAGTGCTTGCAGGAGGGGTTTAAGAAGGTCTTAGTTTATTGGATGACCTTCTTTATATAGGCCTATGCCAGGGCAGTGGCAGCAGGTTTGCTAAGACTTTGGGAGATAAATTTACTCTCAAGTCAAATGGCCAGGTGGACAGATATCTGGGCGTCCACATCTCCAGGACCAAGAGGGGGTTTGTACTGAACTAGGAAGAGAAGATTCAAGAGCTCATCCAGAAGTGCAAGATGGCTGATGCCTGTCAGCACCCCCATGCAAGCTGACTTCTGGGGGCTCACGCACAAACCAAGCCCCACCTTTGAGGACAATACTAAATACAGGTCAGTGGTAGGGTCACTGCTCTATATGAGCAATTGGAGCAGGCCCGAGATTTCTCTTGCAGTGAACTTGCTTGCTAGGCATGTGGAGACTCCCAAACAGTTCCACTGGCTGGCAGCAAAAAGGGTTCTGAGGTACCTGGGTAGTACTGCTAGTGCTACTCTACTGCTTGAACCAACCACCAGGGATGTGCCTCTCCTGTCAGCATGCGGAGATGCAGACTGGGCACAAGATCCCAAGACCAGGAGGAGCACACCCAGTTTCCTCATAGTCCTCAATGGCAGCCTCACACATTGGCATGTGGGGCAGCAGAAGTTCACCTCCTGCTCATCTGCTGAATCCGAATACACCTGCCTTTCTGACACAGCCAATGACCTTCAGTGGTTCAATTCATTGGTCAGCAGCTTTTGGGAACCACCACCACTTCCCCTCCAGGTGATGGAGGACAACATGGGTGCAATTGGTATATCTAGGGTGCTCTCTGTGGGACCCAGATCCAGGCATATAGACATCCTCTATAAGAATGTGAGACAGGTCACAAAAATGGGGTTTGTTACCATGATCCACAGGAAAACAGAAGAACAGTTAGCAGATATTTTTACTAAGCCCCTGCCTAGTGAAAGGCATACCTATTTATGTAGGGATTATGTCTTGGCTTGGCTTAACAACTAGTCTTTGCTTCAAGTACAATATTTACTTTCAACCTGTGTGTGAGTGGTGGGGGCAGTGGAAGGGGACTGTCACATAAAATTATGTTCCTAGCACTGCCCCCAGATGCACCTCTGGGTAGCAGCACCTGTCATTGCTGCACCTGTTGTACCTGTAGGGGGAGATACTGTGCACCCTCAATATAAGGGGCTTGTATGCCCCTCCTTCCTCAGTTCTTTAACTTCTTGCATACCTTGGCTATGTCTTCTCACCAAAGACAAACCTTTATCCTTTTACCCTGCAATAAAAGCCTATCCTGATTTACCTTGATCCTATGGTATGTAGCTTCTTCCTAAGATCCCAGCCTCGCACTCTAACATGACAAGTAGGTTGCAGTCAACGTTATCAAATCCCTTACTGAAGTATTAATACACACATACACAGCTTTCCTTTGACCTACTAATCAAAGCACTGTGTTAAAAAAAAGTGCCAGATTTCCTGGCCAAGTCTTAAAAATAAATTCCAAAAATTGTTGAACTCTTTTTCTAGGCTAAGACTTAGCAAAGCTTCGCAGATATTTAAGTTTGAAAAAACATCTTTATCATAAATAAGAATAACTCCTTACTGACTTCTCAAAGATTGTTGAAAGTTGAATTGTGACATGTCAGATTCAGAACTTTAAATTGTTTTATATGTATACTACATGATTATTACCTAATCCAAATGACTATACAAGATTCTATCAGGCAGGATTGTTATCTTGAATTTCTCCCACATTAATTACATGTCCAGGTGAAAACCAAAAGCTATATCTTATTAATGGTATTTGATTTAGTGCATCATCTTTAACGTATTCAAAATTTGTTCTTCGGATGAAATGAACCATATATTTTACTGAAGAAGAAATAGTCACAAAAAGGTAGGCTCTCATGCAAGGCAAACAGAGATTCCACCGTATTCAGTCATTTGTTCAGAAACTAGTAAAGGGTAGAGGAACCTAAGTAGCAAATAAAGCAAAATCAAGTGGACAGGTATTGGCCATATTTGGAGAAGTTCCAAAATTACTGACAAACTATACCAATGAAGCATGGATGACCAATCTTTTCATTCCCAAAGCCACATCTGGTGCCAGTTCTTGGGATCAGGCACAATTCAAACAACTGTGCACATGTATGAAGACATATATACATGCCTTCATCTCCTTCATTTGAAGCAATATTTTCTCCTTGTAATAAACGTAGCTCAACATTGCTAGTTTTTAAGTGCTATTAGTAATGGGAAACAAATGACTCGAAACAAGAATATTTGGAAAAAAGCAAAAGCAATCCTCCCAATATAAAATAACCAATGACAATAAGAAACAACTCTCCTGACCAAGGTCTTTGGGAGGGAGGGAAACCTCATTCCAGCAATCCTGCTGAAAGAAGAATGTTTTCTAATATTCAGCTGATAACCTTTAGGTAGACATCAAAAAAAAAAAAAGGATGTCACAGTAAATGCAGCTGGAGGCCAGTTAAACTGCATTACTGACAATGGCAAAACTGTACAAAGATCTTTTAAAAGAGAAAGAACAACTAAGAGTCTGAAGAAGAATGTGAGATGATACTTCACTGAAAGAGATACATGTAGCATCTCCTCATTTCCTCTGTCATGTACTCAACATCATCAAAAGCCACTCGTTTTCATTCATTCAAAGGTGGAATTGCGAAAGAGGGAAATTGCTTCATACATAGAAGCTCTCTGCATGATTTAGAATTCTGTTCTCAGATAATTGTACATTCCATTGAAAATGCTACCTCTCTGTTTCCTTCAATCACTTTCAAATCTTGCTGATCAAAGAAGTCCTGCTAAACCTGCTTGATTAGGATTTCAGATCACATAGGCAAATCTACTTCCATTCATTGTGAGAATACAACTGTGGCAGTTGGAAAGAATAAAGTACAGGATTGTGTGAATAGCACCATCCTTTATCTAGTTCAAATCTCATGTATTCAAGACATGGCTAAAAAGGGCAAAAAAACAGACTTCTGGAGTTTTCCTCTTTTCTAGATGGGTGGAAGTCACAAGTCCACATGCTCTGCAAGTGGCATTGTGCCAATATAATTTTAATTATATCTCACCTTTATTATTTTTACAAATAACTCAAGCCAGTAAACATATCCAAGGCAATCTTTCTCCTCTGATTTTTCCCACAACAACCCTGTTGGGGGTTGTGCTGAGAAAGAATGACTGGCCCAAGGTCATCCAACTGGCTTTCATGGCTAAGGTGGGACTTGAATGCCAGCTTTTTAGCCTGGTGCTTTAACTACTAGGCCAAACTGGCTCTATATAAAAATAACACTAGAATGAATATATATGGGCATATGAATGGAAGAAAGTTCATTTTTCCCCATGGTGGATGAGTCATGGGCTTATGATAAACCATCCAGTAATGGATAGAATGCTTGTTGTTTAATTCTAAGAACCCATGTGAATTATTTCTGGCTAATCAAGCTTTGCTGAACACTCTGTCACAGTTCATGCAATTTTAATTATGTATGAACCATGGAAATGAATTTCCTTCCAAATATTTATGTTCTATTTAGACATTTTTGACAGGATTTCTTATAAAAACTCATATGATGAGATTCTTTCCTCTCTTTTTCTCTGTAAGCAAAAAAAGAAAAAAAAGTATTGACATCACTACCCAACATATATTTAAAGTTTGTGTTTTTTCCTAAATAAGTGTGAAAACAAAGTGGTCTCTTTATCTCTAACTGATGGCTAATTACAGACTATCTTCAAATTCTACAATTTTAAAAAGTGTTATTATTGTGTTACCTTTCATATATAATTGCTGTTATGAGAACTGTTTTGTCCTGAGCTAGCAAAATTTACAATCCAGTAAGAAATAGAGCTTCTGCAACAGATGTGCTCATGGCACCTGCTATGATAAGTATTTATTTAGTCATCCAACTCTTTTTCCTGATATGGTGGAAGGCTGTCTGTATTTGGGTGGCAGTTGCTTAGCAAGACCACCAAAGAAGCCTAAAAGTTTGAAGAGAGCTGCGGCTTGTAATTCCTTGAAAGAGACAGCACTGCTTTTCCAACATATGTCCTGTAAATGGAGGCTTAGGCCTTAATCCAATCTCTCTAAAAAAAGAAGTCCTTGCCAAATCCTTTGATTGCTATCCAGCTTTTTTAATTCATATCACTACCTAGTCCATCATCACCATTTCCATAGCTGCTTAGAAAATTGATCAGATTCAGAAATTTCCCTTGTTTTGATTAAACAGAGAATGCAGAAGCAGTAGGATGACCAGGTGGATAAGATTCCAAGATTCTCTCGTGTAAATAATTCCCTACATGAAACTGTGGCTCATTTATTACAGTGTGTGCTAACGTCTCAGGCTCTTTGAAGAGCTGTTACATAAATCTTTTAAACAGTGTTATTTTCTTTTACACACAAACCATAATTTATTCTGAGGACTTCAAAAGGTCATCAGTTATCTCAGTTTCACTCTAGCCTGATGTGGCAATTATTGAAAACAGAGGCCTTTATCCAGCTTAGATTTTTACTTCACAGTTTTCACCAGAAAATTTATAACCTCTCTCTTTAAGTGAAAAATTCACATATTTTTTATTAAAAAAGCTAAGTGACTTTTGTTCCTCACAGTTTAGTATGATATTAGCTACCTCCCCCTGCCAGAAGCTTCACTTGGGAAATATGGGATGGGGAGACTAAGTCTTAGAGTGATTACACAAAACATGTTAGTCATTTGAAATGTTCTTTATGTGTGTATGTGTATGTGAACAGAAGAAAGTTACTTTGCCATTTTCCTTAATTTCTAAATCGGTTCAATATATTTTAGGACATACAAAAACCTGCTTTTTATGTAAAAGTTCCTCATAAAACTGTACAATATGGCAATTGCATTAGAAAAGAAGTTTGAAGTCATTTATGATCCCCTGTCAGAAGTCATCCATGCTTGCCCTATAACCTCTAGTTTTCACTATCCCCAATATGACATTGTAATACATACACATTTTTCCATTTACCCATACTTTAGTACAAGTATTGAGCAAATAAGGTAACTATGAACTTGAAGATAAACTAAATTTAATACTCTACCCCCTCAACCCCAAAAAAGATTACACAGTAAGTACTTGATTATTTATGTTATTGATTTGGAAGAAGGAGGGAGGGAAGGAAGGGGAGGAGGGAAGGGAAGGGAAAGGAAGGGAAGGGGAGGGAAGGGAAAGGAAAGGAAAGGAAAGGAAAGGAAAGGAAAGGAAAGGAAAGGAAAGGAAAGGAAAGGAAAGGAATAGCATTCAGACTTATATTCCGAATTGGAGAGGTGGGGTCTCAGTCCCCGCAGCAGCCAAGAGGCGGGGAAGCAGCTGTCCTCAGAGACAGGCAGGCAGGAGCTGGGCCGGTGCCCCGGGGTTCCCCCGCTTCCCTCTCCAGCTGGGCGGCCGATCTCTCCCCGCAGGGCAACCTGATCCTGACGGGCGACAAGGACCAGCTGGTGATGCTGCTGGATCAGATCAACAGCACGTTCGTCCGCTCCAACCCCAGCGTGCTGCAGGGCCTCCTGCGCATCATCCCCTACCTGTCCTTCGGGGAGACGGAGAAGATGGAGATCCTGGTGGACCGCTTCAAGCCTTACTGCAGCTTCGACAAGTACGGACGAAGGGCGGATGCCCGGGGGCCCTTTCTCGGCCTCCTCGTAAACGCACCCGGGTTGGGGCGGGCGGGCGTGCACGCCGGCAGGGACGCCGTGACCTCCCCACGTTGCCCAAACGGAGCCGGGCGGGCGGGTTTTGCCCGCGAGGAGACGTGGAACGAAAGCGGGCGCCTCCCTTTGAGTTTCGTTCTCTCCCAATTTGTCATTTTTATGTTTATTGGATAAAATACAGAGAAGAGAAGAGGAGAGGGAAAAAATAGGAAAGGAAGGGAAGGGAAGGGAGCAGGGGAAAGGTGCGGTGAGATACAAGGGGAAGAGGGATAAAAGGAAGCACACTCCAACCTCCACTTTTTGCTTTGACCCCTGAATATACAACTGGCCATCAACCTACTAACACCAAATCTTCCTGATCCACAGAA
>JANHGC010002246.1:134498-145520 GCA_027560395.1 Boaedon fuliginosus | reverse complement strand
CATCTGCGCGGCGGTATAGCCAGTGCACAGCTGTTGGATCAGAGTGCTTGCAGAACACCACAAAGATTTCAAAGTCAATCACACACAGCGCACATTTGACAGGCGATTGGGAAGTGCATCCACAAAGCGGGTAACCAGCAAACCGGTAAGAACCCACCCCTGGTCTTAAACATGCTGAACGGAAAAGAATGCATACAAACTAATGGAAAAAATTATCAATGGGTGCCTTTTGAGTAAAACAGCAATCTCTTCAAAATTAAAACACCATAACAGAGTGGTAGAAATAAAGAATGACCCCATTCCCATAAAATCTAAATTTATTGGTCAGGAGTTATGTGAGTCTAGGTAGGTTATAAGCCAATCAGAATTTTGAGGAAAGTGGTAAACAATCAGACCAATGAACAGGTTTTGTCTCACATAGAAGGTTCTCTTGATCTCCTAAGCCTGACCATCAATGCAGCCTGTGCAGTGGATCTCACACACATGTACTTAATGCACCTGTGCAGCCTCTCACTTTCTTCCCACTCCACCATATTTACATCTGAAACGTTTGAAGTTATTGTATAAGAATTAAACATTGTACAGCCCTCCTCACCAAAGCAGGGCATATATTATTTTGATTGGTTGGTGCAGAGCAGACATCTACCTTTTGTTGAATTAATATTTGTTAACTGTGATAGGGAAATGGCTTTGTGTGGTTTGATTGTGATTTGTGATTTGATTGTGTGGTAGAGATCAGCCAGTGTTCTGGATGCATTACCACATGGTTGAGATCATAGCTGCTGGAAATTCAAAAACATGGAGTATCTGTGCCCAGATACTTTGGGGATTCCAAAATCACAAAACACTGTGGATCTGTCTGGCCACTTGGTAAGTCTTATTCTTGGAAATGATTATACCCAAGGTAAAAGTACTTTTATTAATTGAATGAGGAATTGATTTGTTCAAGCTATGCAAGATAGACCAAGTTCATCTTACCTGATACAAGGTATTGATTTGGTAACGTTATAGATGTTTTTGAAATTATATAGGCTAATAACATCATCATTCAGCGTAGCAAGCTCCAAGCAGCCAATAAAGCCAGGCAAGTCCAAACTTGGAGGGAGCTTTAAAGAGAAAAACACATAGTTCAGTTCAATCTCATAAGCCTCACAGGCTTATTCTTTAGTTTAGTGAGCAAAAGCATATTTTGCAACTTCTCCTTCTGCTTGTTGAATTATTTAAACTCAATCCATTCATATGTAGATTAAACTAAGAAGGCCTATGGTTCTTGCTTTCAGTTACTGATCATTTCCTCATTACTTGCAACATTGATTTAGAGCCCTCTCAACTCTTATCACAAACACACACATTTTGTGTGTGTGTGTGTGTGTGTGTGTGTGTGTGTGAGAGAGAGAGAGAGAGAGAGAGAGATAGTGTATATACCTATCATACACACATACCATACATATACATGTATACATGTATATACCACACCCCCCCCCCCCACACACACTAATTTTTATCTGCCTTCTTCCACTCCCGGAGCATTTTTCAATGCATCAAGATGAAGTTTTTTCTTGTAGAATCCACATGGCTGTTATCAACCTTGAACAATTACCTATTATTATTGTATTACAAATATTAGTATTATATACCACCTTCCCTGAGTGGATTCAGAACAGAATAAATGGGAGATGAGATTTTCCTTGTTTTTATTTATGAGAAAATATGATGAGATTGAAAGGGAAAGATTACCCCCTGTCATCCAGGGGATGAGAAAGAATTTGAACTTGGTCCAAGGCCAAAATCTTAGTCACCGCACTGCTCTGGCTCTGGCTTCAATCTTGGAGATTACAGGTAGCCCTTGACTTATGGGGCCAGAATTTCTGTTGCAAAACAGTCAATAAGTGAGTTGTGCCCAATTTTAAAGAGAATCACTGCAGTTGTGAAGTGAACCATGCAGTCATTAAGCGAATTCTGCTTCTCCCTTTGTCTCTGCTTGTTGGAAGCCAGTTGGGAAGGTCACAAAAGGCAACCACATGACATTGGGACACTGCAACTTGTAAATATATGCTGGTTGCCAAGCGCCTGAATTTTGATTACATGACCATGGCATACTGCAATGGTTGTAGGTGTGAGGACCATTTGTAAGTCACATTTCAATGCTTTTATAACTTTGAATGATGACTAAACCTATAACTATAGGTTAAGGATTACCTGTAGTAGGCTGGTTACACAGAGCTGAATTAAACAAACTAGACACTTGCTTTTTCCTTTCCCTTTCTATATATATTGTTGTCATCAGCAACAGAAGATTGTCCAGATTGTAAGCATATGGCATGGATGCAACATAACTGTAATCTAGTTTACACATTTCTCAGTAAAAATCATGGGAAGGGGTTACACGAATCTGTTGCAAAACTGAAATCAATTCTAAACTGTCATGTTATGCATTTGGAAATGTTAGGGTGAAATATTTTTTTTTAAAGCTGCCTCGTTTTTTGCAAAAGGTTTCACAATAAAGGTGTTCCCCTTGACCAGGGAAGAGAGGCGGGTATAAATCTAATAAATAAATAAATAAATCTTTAATTCAGTCTTGAAAAAGACTGAGTGTTCGCAGAAAAAATGTACAAAACCATTATTGCTTTTACCTTAAAATCTGGAGGCACTCCTCCCACATAGAAAACAGTATTTTTAGCATCCAGATCCAATAGAGAAGCATCACCTGGGGCCTCTCCTTTGTTGATAAACTTTTCCTCAGCTGTGCTGGTAAGGCTTGGGATTGTCAAAAATACTTTGCCATGCTTGCCAATCCTATTGAATAACAAAAGTCAAAAATGGAACTCCTGAAATTGCTTGATTGAATGGTTAACAATTTCTGCATCTGTGTTTATCAGGAGACAGTCAACAAGGGAGAATACTTTGCCTGACATTATTATTCTCGAGGATGAACTCTCTGTATGATTTTGATAGCTCAAATCTCAAGATTATTTGGGGTACAGTCTGAAATACTTTGCAGGAGAATAATGGAAGAATACTTCCATTGCTCATTTTATTTATCTATAACGGATTGGAATAAGTTCCTTTTAGAACTTTTAACATATATAGTGATCATTTAAAAAGCAGTAGGGTTTTTAAAGAAAAATATTCTTTTTCCTTCCTTTTGTTTAGGCAATCAACAGGGATAATTAAGCAGCAACGATAATTCAGCAGTGCATACTAATTACAATAATTAGGGATAGCTATTTTGCCAGGTTGTTAATAAGTACAATTAACACTATTAGCAATCTCCCCAAGTGTCTACATTGTCCTGAGGACAATCCTATAAGAAATACATAACAAAAGTAGCAGTTGTAAACACATTACCTCTCTATTTTAATGAGATTGAAATGCGTAGGCCAAGAGCTGATTGGCTTAGAATCTAGAGGTATATTCACATCACCAGCACCCAAATTATAAATGTAGACCAGGTTCCCATTCTTAATTGCAAGACCCACATAATTTTTTGTCTAGAGAAAAAAATGAACAAAACATACTTGCGAAGGTTTCAAGAGAAATAAAAAGCAAATTAGCTTAGCATAGTTGTAAAATTTAGAGAATACAATGTCACCCTGGTTTCTAGATTTGTAATGTAATGTTTCTGAGAAATCGTTAACATAGCACCTTGAAAAGTATGATCTAGTGAAGAGAAAAGGAAGCTGAATTCAGAAAAGCCTTGACAAAAATATATTGATCTAATCAAGTTACATATCCCCGTGTCAGAGAAATGTATTGTCAAAGCAAGCTTTTAGTAGCCAGGAGCTGAACTTATTTTTTCATTTGTGGTAAAGGATCAAAATGAGGGAAAGGGATAAAATGAGCAGGAAAGAGATAAAAAGTTAAACCCAAGATTCCCCCCCCCAATGTATTTATGGAAAATATGCCTTTTCTTTTACTTCTAAGCTGTATTAAAATCTATCTTAGAGTTCCTACTACCATTTTCATACATTTCCAAGAGTTATTATTAAAGGGAAGGGTCACATAAATAGTATTCTGGAGCTCATGTGATTCTAAAAGGCCTCAAAGTGGAGTCCTTGGTGCTTTTTGAGCTTGGCTATTTTCTGCAGACATTTCATTATATAAGAGTGTCACTGCTAGAAAGAGTGAGGTTTGCTCTCTGTAATAGCTTGGCCTGTTAGTTTTGGTGTGGGTATGGGTTTCTCCTTGATAGTTCCTTGATTAGACTGTTGATTTTATCTGAATTGGTATTTCTTTGATTAAGTTAGTCTTTACTGCTCAGTTGTTATTAAGTGTGCCAGAATGTCTGGTTAATCTTTTGGAAAACCTTTACGATACACAAGAAACTACTATTAAGAACTCAGTTTGGAGAAACACTATAGTTTAGAATATGTAATGAGAAAAGGACCAATATTTTCCAAAATCTATTTAATTTATATTTGTTAATATAACAAATATAACAAATGTAGTGTCCAAATGATTGAAGAGTTGAGAGCTGGAATCAAAATGAAAGATGACCATATTATCAAGAGTTCCCCTTGACCGGGGAAGAAAGGTGGGTTATAAATCAAATCAAAACAAACAAACAAACAAACAAACAAACAAACAAATAAATATTACATATGGTCAAATGATTTAAGGAAAAAAGACTACTTGGTCATCTTAAAGTAAAGAAGATTTGTACTGATCATTACTGACAATAAAAACAAAGTGAAAAATCATTAAATAGCAAAAAAAAAAGTAATATTAGCCAGTGTGCATACTGAACTAAGAGTGAAGATAATAGTTTTGTTTTTCATGAATACAGTAGAATCTATGAAGGGCAGTATCAAAGCAGACAAGATGGTGGTTGTAGCATGGCAATTGAAACACAGGCCCTGTGAATGCTACTATAAAAATACTGTATATGAAAATGGAGAATAAAAATATTCATTTTAGAGAGGAAGATAATGACACAGAAAACCATAAAGTGTAAGGATATTTCTATAAAAAAATGGTGAAAGAGTGAGTCCCTCCACCAAAAGGAATATATGACCTGGACACTGAGAAAAAGGAGGTGGCCTAACATCTTTTGATTATGGAACTGGAGGCTACTTGACTAAAGAGACCAATATAGATTGACTCTTGAGATGATGAGCAAGCAGTAACTAGCATATTTTGGCCACTAAATATAAGCAGATGGTAAACTAAAAAATGACTACCATTTAAACTTGTGGATAAGCTAAAAATTTTAGATCCCAAAATATACCCCAAAAGTTGGGTTTGGCATATCTGTGAGATTGGTTTATATGCAAGCATATATAAGCTCATCTGCAGATAAACCAGCCCTCAAATTTTTAACTACATCACCCATGGACAAACCAAATTGGAAATTAGAACAAAAGAACAGTTTTCAGGGTCATCTTACCTGTGGATAGTATATTGTTCATAGCATTTTGTTAAAAAATTCAAGGGTTTGATTATCCATGGACTGACTTATCTACAAAAATGTTTGGCAAGACTGAGGGAAGTAGAAGAAATAGATGAAAACAGATAAGGTGGATGGAGAGGATTAAAAACCCAGAGATTATTGTTGGGAACAGGCCGGTGGACATTTTTCAGTAAAATTCTGACTCACTGGTACCTTTTTAAAATTTTGATGAAAAAAAAAATCCCCAGTGTAATATACGTGAAATCATCATACATCTAGCAGGTTAACATACATTTTTGCTTCCTAAATACAGAACGAACTGATCTTGAGGTTTTTTTCTCTGTGGATTTTCTTCAGAAAATTTCATGTACAAACTTAAAGATGTGAAAGCCTTTAGGTCTTCTACATTCACTTGAGGATTGACTTCAACTGCTGAGCGACCTTCAAATGTCATTGACACTTGAACCTGGAAGTGAAAGATTAGACACATCTTGAAAGACTCCCTTTGGAAAGGAATGAGAAACTATAATACATTTATTTTAATGCACTATTTAATTAACAGAATGTTAACATTATTTGTAAAGATTAATAAATTATGAGTTGTGTTAAAATATAACATACAATCAGTGAGTTAGATTCAGAGTTGCCCAGAATAGGATTCTATAGATACAATTGCCCTTTGGATAAAATAGGGCCTTGTTCATCCTTATATCAACAAATAATTAAGTACTAAAGTAAAATACTATGATAATTTTCCATGTGCAGATTTGAAATGATTTTTTTAAAAAAATAATCAAATATGAAAGGTTGTACACTATTTGTGTTGAACTTCAGGTCTTCTACAACAGTAGTATATCAGCCATTCTACCACTTAGACTAGAATTGTAACTTCATAGTCAACCTTTTGCTAACGCTGATTGGCAATACATGATTTAACATCAAAGCTGAAACTAAAAGCGATTCAGGGAAAGCATTAGGCTCCTTGCTATAAGTATTGTATCAAAGTCTCTGGTTCAGTTTTCAGAAGGGCCATACTGCAATACATCTCTCTCTAGGAACTCTCGCTATGTTGAAAAAGTCTCAATGGAAAGTCAAGGGCTTGGCCTGATTACACATTGTTCTATAACAGCAGCCTTACTAATTCAGGAGATCAACTTCAAAACCTGCACATCTCAAGGTTTAAATCTTACATTTCTTTCTCTCTCCCTTCTCAGGGAATGGACTGCTTGCAATGTATTTCTCTTTCTGAGCAGCTTATGACACTTGTACTTGTCTTGTCTGCTTCCAAGCTCCTAGTTTCCCCTCTTGCTGGCTCCAACCCTCCCAATTTCCCTTGCAGCATCTTTACCTTGTTCGCCACACTCCTGGTCTGTGCAATGAGTTCTCGGACCCTCTGGATGCTGGCTGACACATTGTTTGCTGCCCTTTTCTCTTCTACTATACGCAGCTTATCTAGAAGCTGTGGGACAAGTTCTGTGAGGCTCCTCACTGTTGTTCAAAACAAAACAAGACAGCTGCTTGGGTTTCGGTATTACAGGCTAAGAGATTATGTTGATTAATAACAATGGCACAATGGTTAATTATCAAATAACACATAGAAGCCAAAGGTTTGCATCTAAGAAGATCAGTGTGGACCAATCTCTTTATCTTTTATGATAGTACATTTTTAGAAAGATACGAGTTTGTGGATTGTTTAACTAAATTGGGAAAAAAGCTCCTATGGCAGAGCATGGAAGCTTTGTTTTCAAACATCTTACAATTCTAGCTCATTAAATGTCGTTTGCTTTAAGAACATCCCTTTTAAAATGTCAAGATCCCCAGTGAAAAAGAAATAGCTCTTGACTTCCCTGGAAGTTAGCCAACCATGCACAGCCCACCCACTGGATTGTTTAAAGGATGCACACACATTATTTCCTCAGTAATGGGTGAATCTGCTGGCATAAACACATATGTTTTTTCTACTTTCTGTACAGTTGTACTAAAGTAACTAACCATAACCCATGGTATATCTTAGAAATCCAGTTCAAATGTTATCACTTTCCCCACTATAATGTTATGTGTACAGAACAATTTCCAATGTTAGTTACTTGTGAATAGCTAAATTAACCTGAGTCAATGTTTTATTAAATGCCATGTCTTTTTTAAAATGCAAAATTCAAAGCAGTTAAGGGAATCTTGGTCAGGGATAAAACACTAACTACTTTTATAAAAAGCTGTAAACCTTTTGTGGATATTTTGCAGAAAAATGGAAAAAAAGTGAAATGGTGATTAATCGATTTGATGATTGAAAAGGGTCTGAATGGACTATTGTAATGTTAAAGAGGGAGGAGGGATATTGAGTGATTTATGAGATATATTTATTTTTATTGTATGTGGGATAAGCATAAGGGATCTCAGCTCAAACCATTATAATTGTTGGACTTCATCATTGGAATGAATAAGTAGTAATATTCAGCCAGTAGATGGCAACTTTAAAAGTTTGGATCTATCATATATACTCTATGCTCTTTTGTTCTAAGTACACTTTCCTGTTTCCTGTTATAGTTATAAATTGAGCAGTAAGGCAGATGTTGACTGTACTCTTTGTTTGCTCTGTGGTACTTTATATAAAACAGAATTTCTAACAATAAGGATTGGGACACTCTAACTCAGAGGCTGAATCTGTTCTGCCAAGCCAGAGCATCCATACAGTGTGGTCTTGAGCAAAGCCAACCACAGTCCTTGACCAATAATTGCTGATGAATTGGGAGAATGGCTTGACATAAGGTCTATGTTTCCCCTAACTACATTACCAATCCATGTTCCTCTCTTTGACAACTACTCTTGCAATTCAATTTTACACAATCCAAAATCAGTATCCTTGAAACAGAAAGCAGATGCTATATACTTCAAGGAACATTTAAATTACATATCCTTCACATTACCTGTATCCCTAGTTGTGACTGTGGCACGTTCGTAAGCTGCTCTTTCAGGTTTAAAGTTGCGCAGATCTTTCGACCATTTTGTCACATTCTCAGTCATTGGATCT
The DNA here is from genome assembly GCA_027560395.1 of Boaedon fuliginosus. Taxonomy (NCBI): domain Eukaryota; kingdom Metazoa; phylum Chordata; class Lepidosauria; order Squamata; family Lamprophiidae; genus Boaedon; species Boaedon fuliginosus. The sequence continues at coordinate 137,103 of JANHGC010002246.1, read as the reverse complement.
GTGGTGGAGGTTATGGTTGCAGCTGTTTCTTTAGCTTGAATAGCAATAGCTTGCAATTGCTCAAACTGCTTCATGTGATCTGTAAACATAAAGTTCTGTGATGTGGAAATAATGATCATGTCTTTTTTATATAAAACCATGTAACTTCCATTTATTAGTGCTCTTCCTCATTAAATAAACACAGATTTGTAATCTAAATATGTGAATAATTTATTTACAGTGAATTGTAGGAAACTGATTTACCATAGTTTTTGGAAGAACTGATATGTGCCACTGGATGCATACAGCAGGCACGGGTGATGGTAAATCTATTTATTGTATACTTCAATAGAACTCTTTCAATGAGTTCTTTAAATGTAATAAGTAGCCATTAATCCTAGGTGGGTAGTTTAGTAGTAAATACGCCGCCTCGAGTTCCCCATTGGGGGAAGAGAGGCGGGATATAAATCAAATAAATAATAATAATAAATAGCAAGAACATTCTAGATCAGGGGTATCAAACTGGCGGCCCATGGGCTGGACATGTCACGCACAGGCCACACCCATCCCAGGTCCGTGAAGAGAAAAAATGTCGCGATACGTCACGTGATAGAAATTTGCACTATTTGTTAGACAATCAGGCTACATCTAGCTCTCCAAAGTTAACAAAATTCTGCTATATTATGTAAAACTTTTCTGACAAATGGTTGCCAACCATCATTGATGTTAAGGGTCAAGTTTGCTTTACTGATGTATTTTTATTTGTCAATGACTGAAATAAAGTTTCTGTCTATTTGTGTGATTAGGAACTTAGATGAACACAACCTCTCTTTCATTCAAGTGGCCATGTTTGTTTCTGGTTTCCACATCACCCTGAAAAAAATGATGTCACTATTTTAAGAAATCAATTAATTATAGCTCATGTGATTTTTAAAGCAACAATATCTTTTATTTTCAGGCTTCTGTGGAAAGCTGAAATAAATTTAGTGCTTTAATGAATAATAGAGAGGTGCTATTCTAACACACATGTGAAATCTGAAGGACTTCTTTCACATCACCTTCAAAGCACAATCAAATAGTCAATTCAACTGTCAATGAGTACCAGCCAAGTAAGATTTGATTTACTTTCTACCTCAAAACCACTTAAGAAGATCCCTTGTAAAGATTTATTCTTTAATCAAAATCATTTGATTACAGTTTTGTACAGTTTATTTCCTGACCTTGCTCTGATGTGTGCATTTTTTTAAGAACTTTCATGAAACGGCCTTTAACATCATTCTTCTTGTCAAGTGTTACATTAATCTCTCTGCCTGTTTCTTCAACATTAAAGACATCTGCAAAGTAGAAGAAACAAAACATAAGAAAGCTTTCGGCAATGAGTGGCAAAGACATTTATCTAATTATAGTAATAATGCATCAGAAATACATCAGTCTAAAGGATTGTAATCACCACATTATAACATTGGGACTTATTTGATCGTCTATACTAAGTTTTAGATAATACAATAATAATAATAATAATAATAATGATTTATTAGATTTGTATCCCGCCTCTCTTCACCCAAAAGGGGAACTTGAGTAATTAGTAACATAAAATCTTATGTTCATGGATACAGGTTGGTTGTATTAATATTTTGGGTTACCCTTCAGATGAAAATACAGCGTGCAATAAAGAATTTATGTTATAAAAATGAGAAGCATTAAATATTTTTAATACATAAATCTATTCAAGATACATATCTTGTGGTTTTAAAGCATGTCGGCTGAATCTGAACTTTTGCATACTAGTTTTTACTATTTAAAAAAACTTTTCTTTACATGAAGTAAGCCACTGAATCCATAACTCAACTGAGATATTTTTATTGCTTTCAGTTCAGAATCACACCCTGTTGCTTAATGTTGTGAAGGGTATGTCAAAGTGACATCAAGAAACTCTGGCTTCAAATAGCTGCTTAATTATGAACGGTCTAGATGAGACCTACAAAGGCATCATTGCTAGTTGCTATTAGGTTTTTGTTTTTTTTGTTTTAAACAGAGAATCCAGAATGTAACATTTTCTATTCCCAGTTTCCCCCCAGTTTTTTTTTATTCAAATAACACTATTTACAAGCGTATATGAATATCAGTGGGACGCGGTGGCTCAGTGGGTAAGACACTGAGCTTGTCCATCAGAAAGGTCGGCAGTTTGGCGGTTCGAATCCCTAATACCGGGTAATGGAGTGAGCTCCTGTTACTTGTCCCAGCTTCTGCCAACCTAGCAGTTCGAAAGCGTGTAAAAATGCAAGTAGAAAAATAGGGACCACCTTTGGTGGGAAGGTAACAGTGTTCCATGCGCCTTTGGTGTTTAGTCATGTTGGCCACATGACCACGGAGATGTCTTCAGACAGCGCTGGCTCTTCGGCTTTGAAATGGAGATAAGCACCACGCCCTAGAGTTGGGAACCAACTAGCATGTATGTGCGAGCGGAACCTTTACCTTTAATAATTTAATAATAATAGTTTATTTGATTTATGTCCCACCTCTCTTCACCCAATCAGGGAACTCGAGGTGGCAAAGCAATACAATAAAAATACAATATCCTATACAGTAAAATCCAAAAAACCAATCACTCACTCAATCATACACA
>JANHGC010002246.1:32166-46176 GCA_027560395.1 Boaedon fuliginosus | reverse complement strand
AGCGCGCGTTTGACAGCGGCTTGGAAAGCGCGCCCACAAAGCGGGTAACCAGCGAACCGGGAGAAACCCACCCCTGGTTCCACTGATTCTGTTTACTTATAAATGCCACCTTAAAGTAATTACAGTTTAAGTAACTGTTGAAGGATTAATATTTAGTATAATCATAAAGGAAATACACTTCATAATCTGTAATAAACACAGCTTGCAAAGATAATACTAATTATTCTCTCCTACAGTTATGAGAAATTACTGAAGCCATTTCCCAGCAAATCTCAAAAACATACACAGGACATTCCACTTAGATACCATAAACTTACTGTAAGCAGCTGTTCTTAGCTGATGCAAAAACAATGCTGTTCTGGCAGCTGCTTTATAACTTTCACCTTCTTAACATGCCCAGGTGAATTAAATATTTGCTCCAGCATTTTAAATGCATGAGTAGTTTGCACAGTGACATTTTGCATATACAAATTACTACACATTCATCTCTTCCTAATTCTGAAGAAATGTTTTTGTAGCAACCTCTAATATAGAAATATGCATGATAAGAGTAGTACTATTTTGCTTTAATTGATCTGTATTTTATAGCAAATCATGTATTTGTGGGTAAGTAGATATTTGTGTATGTGTGTGTAAGTTCTCATGTATCTGCCTCTCTCTTTCTATACACATATATACACAGCAGTGGTGAGATTCAAATTTTTTTACTACTGGTTCGGTGTGGCTTGGTGGCCGGGGCTATGTGGTGGGGCAATCAGAGGTGGTATGTAGGGATAGTATATGGTGCTTGCGTATGGGGAGTGCAGGCCTATCGCAGCTTGATGTGTGGGTCAGAGCATATTCGACTCCATCTTAGTATGGAGCTATTTGGCCTGCATATTTCCACCTAGCAAGCATTTTGTATTGTTCCAGTCTTCTCTGCATTATCTTGCATTTATTCATGATCTCTGAATCATTATCAGCCTGGAAACATAGTTAAGCCTGGTAGCCAGCTAGCCTGTTGGCAGATAGCCCTCACTTCTATTTCATACTCCCTGTCTTTGTCAGCCTTGACAAATCCTCTTCTCAAGATTCCCAGCGACTTTAACATGGAAATGTAACTACTTTCTTTCTGCCTGAAATATGTGTAAGAACTGAAGATTTGATGGCTGTGAACTATTCTTTGTATGCTTGTGTTAACAATAAATATAGCAAGCGAAGGCCAGAGGATTTCACCTTTTCATTTTTCCCTTCCCTTGACTCCTTGCCCTCGGATCTTCTGGCTATCCACTCTGCTTTGAAAACTGCTGGTCAGTTTCATCTCCTCATTTCAACAGTGGTATTTGCTTATTTCAGCCAATCAGAGGTGGTATTTGCCAGTTCTCTGAACCAATCAAAATTATCACTACCGGTTCTCCTGAACCTCTTAGAAATGGCGGAATACCACCACTGATACACAGGATGCTACACAACTTAGCTTCTATGAAAAGAATTGATTCAAGAAACCGAAGGATATCATATAAATCACTACCTTTCAGGGAATACTGTATAAATTTATGTCATAAAAGATAATTTATGGCTTAAATGATGACACCATTAAGCTATCAAAAACATTTTAATTGAGTTATTTCCTCTGAAAAGTTCCTGATATTTCCCATAAAGAGCTTCCGGTGTATGGGATTATTCTTATGACTTTTGCCAGAAATACATTTCTTATTTCTTGGAGAGTTATAAATTGTAAAATTATTTTTGACTATTAATATATTGAAGGACTTGCTTCATATTTTAAACATAGACTGTTCACAGAGCAAGGATGTGAATTATGAGTGTGGTGGATTAATGCCACTTCTTGTGAACCAAAATATTACATAAACCACATGGAGAAAATAAAAAAGAAGCACTTAACATTTTCTTCATAGCAACTATGAACTCATGTTTAGTGTTTATATTTGCTATGAAGAGAATTTTAGAATTAAAAAAAACCCAAGATATTATAATGATGATAATGATAGACTGAAGATTTAGAAAGTGATCTTCACTAAATATCTGGGTTTGACAAACAACTTCAATAATTACATAAAGATTGTAGATTCCAGATTGATAAGAAAGAATGTTAGAACATTTCTATGAAAAAAGAAACTTCACTTTCGTTATCAACTAAATCATGTTTACATTTTTTTCTAGTTCAGATGTATACAGTAGATGCAAGAAAAACGAATCTTGCAAGTTTACCAGTTGGATGGCATAGGGAACAAAGCTGTTACAGAATCTGGTCGTCCTGCTAGAAATACTTTGAAACCTCCTCCCAGAGGGGAGCAACAAAAAGCAGACTGTGAAGGGGGTCTCTAAAAATGCTTTGAGCTCTAAGCACATAGTGCTTATAAGCAGTTACCTGAATAACAGGAAGCAAGCTTCCTATAATCTTCTCTGCTGCGCTTACCACTCTCTGTATGGGCTTTCTATCTGAGACACTGCAGCCACCAAATCAAACAGTGATGCAGTTTGTTAAAACACTGTCAATTGTGCTTCTATTAAAAGTGGCCAGAACAGAAGGAGAAAGATGTGCTGTCCTCATCTGATGTAGGAAATGTAGATGCTGGTTTGCACACTTCACTAAGTATGATGTGTGGAGAGACCAGTTCATATTGTTAGTTATCTGCACCCCTAGAAACTTAATACTGTTGATCATCTCTACAGCTGCATCAGGGGTGGGTTTCAAATTTTTTAACAACTGGTTCTGTGGGCATGGCTTAGTGGGTGTAACTTAGTGGGTGTGGCTAAGTGATCATATGACTGGGCATGGCCAACTTGGCTTCTCATGAACATGGGGATGCTGCAATGGTCATAAGTGTGAAAAATGGTCATAAGTCACTTTTTCGGTGCCACTGTAATTTTGAATGGTCACTAAATGAACCGTTGTAAGTCAAGGATTACCTGTACAAAAATACAAAAAGCTTCTCTGCTTGCAAAAAGCTACCCTAAATAACAATCATTAGATTAAAAAGAGCTGCAAGCTGGAGTTACAAATCAGGCAGGGTACCAGAGCACTTTAAGGAATTATAATAGTTAAAATGCAATGGTAAGTATCAGCAACTAACTCTTGCTCATTACCAGAATAGACAAAAGGAACTAGCCAGATTTCTCAACCCAGTTTTTTTTTCAGAAACAGAGATTAACCTTTTCCTTTCCAAACAAAGCTGAATAGGGAAAATTATCCCATCAATAAACACAGGATTAAACCTCACGAAGCACAGAATTAAACTTCACCAAAAACCAGTTTTAGTCCAAAACTCAGAAAGGGTATGTAAACTCACGTTTGAATCTCAATCTTTCTAGCCTTGTCATTAAAAGTTGCTTTGTGTCAGCTGCTTCATTATTCAACTATTTCTTTAAAGAACTCCAAAGTGGGTGGTATTTCCTCCCAACAGAGCAGGGTAAAAAAGTTTAAACAACTTTTCCCCTTTAAGAGCAGCCAAGCTGTTGCAATTGGGGGGAGGGAGGATAGAAACTTGGTGGGAGATGGAGACAGTATGTCTGGGCATCCTACAAAGAAAGTGGGAGGCAGCTGCTGCAAACAGCAATAAAGATTAGGCTTAGTTCCTGCCTTCTTTGCAGGATTTTCTCTGTAAAGTGAAAAAAAAGTGATTTCTTCTAACAACTGGTTCTCTGAACTGCTTAAAAGTTAACAACCAGTTCTAGCGAATAGGTGCAAACCAGTAGAAACCCACCCCTGATTCCCTCCTTCCCTGCCTCCCTCCCCCTCTCTTTCCCCATGTCTACATCTGTCTATGCCTATATATATTCATATATGTCTATATTTATATTATGTCTATATGTTTATATGTCTGTTTCTATATCTATATCTCCATATATGTCTATATCTACATCTCTATCAATCCCAGTTTTTAATAATGGACATGGGCAGAGAGGTTTTTCTACAATAATGGGAATAATGTTGTGCATGGAGCAATGACCAGTTCTGATTACTGTGTGGCAGAGGAACTTAGCTTTATTCACTCTCTGTTAGTGACCTGTATTTTTCTGAAGACATTGCTCAAAAGTTTATCTCATAATTTCCATTGTATATCCAAGTTTGTCCTGAATAAAGTTGTACAACTGGGAAAAATTCATGGAACTGTCTTGTATATAAAGCCTTGATTACCATTGATTAACCCTGCCAATGATTGAATTAAGGAGAAGCATGCACATCCTCTTGTAATTAAATTAATAGGAATTTTCCCAAAAGAGAACAGATTTTTGTATTGCATATCTAATTACAACTCACCATCTGGCTGATAAACACATAAGGAAAACTTCTGAATTGACCAATCCAGAATTCAGGTGGGAACAATAAAGTGGGAACATTATTCTTCTCCTGAAACATAACAAAGTCCATAACAGAATCAGCTATAAAAGTACTTGTAAGTTTTCCCCTTATCTTTAGCAGACTATACTTTTGTTAAACACCATCCATAAATCACCAAATACCCAATCAGTCATGAAATCTTTAAAATTTTTGTTTGAGAATCTGTAACTGTCCAGATACTAATTGTCTTTTCTTGGCCATCATTCCTTATAACTTTGACACTATATACTGCACATTGATTAGGCTCAAGACTAATCTGGGATTTCTGTTAGATCAGGGCTGTCAAACTCACGGCCCATGGGCCAGATGCATCATGCGCTGGCCACACCTACATCCAGTTTAGCAAAGGGGGAAAAAGCCACGGTACGTCACATGATACTGCCATCGCTGCGAGTTTGACACCCCTGTAGTCTTGTAGTCTTAATCTTGCATTATTTTTTTCACTTGATGACTAAGCTCCATTCTAGAGACTGGAAGTTCAGTTTTCATTTGACCTGTTTGGCCGAGGGAGCCTATATTGATGCTTATTTATATGACTTGCTCCCCAGAGTACTTTCAAGGGAGAACGCAGTCAAGAATATTAACTAGAGCTTTGGGTTTGAAATGTATTCAGGAAAGTATTAGTGACAACCCCAAAGTAGATATGACATTTGGGGCTCATTGTAGACAGAAGAGAAGGAGCATTTCCTATAACAGTACAGTATTTGAAAAGCAGCAAGAGGAATCTGACATCCAAGAGACAACTGTTAAAAGCTTTACTAAGACTGCAGAGAATAACAATTGTGGCAAGGGATTCAGTATCATGGGCCTGTTTTCATTCCAGGCTACTTCAATGGTCCCTGTTGCCATTTCAAGAACAGATCACCAGCAGGACATGGATAAACCTAGAGATTCAGGACAGGTGACCAAATTTATAATCTGATGACTAACAAGAGGAATGCCATTCAGAGAATGCCATTCAGAGCAAAGAACAAGATGATCAAAGATGCCAGTTTAATAGATGCCAGTCTCAGTATGGGGGAATCATTGTTTATTAGCTAGCTACATCTGAGGGCTGCATGCTGCCCCTGACAGAGGGACCCTATGACTTAAATCAGACAGCCAACAAGGCCTATATTAAGAACTATAGGGTACAAGGTCAAAGGAACTCTAGAGGAAGGTCTGATACTACCCATTGTTAAAGAGACATCTGAGTTGCCTGCTAGAAAAATATATAAAAGATTTAATGAACATAGCAGAATACTGGTAAAGCATAGAGTCTTTCACAGGAAGTGAGCTCAGTATATTCCCAGGTTTTCTAAAGAATATCAGACAGATGCTTCCTCACTCACTTCAATCTATTGTTTATGGAAGGTGCAAGAGGAATGTGAGATGGTTCTTTTCCCAATACTATTAGAGCAGGCAGAATAGATTCCCTCCCACTTCTATGGACAGAGAGACTGCTATTTACCTTCCTACATCTACTGACTTTGAGTAGAATAACATACAAGGCAAGAATACTCTGGATGTGTGTAATTCTTAATGCACTGGTTTGACTAAGAAGGCTTGGTATTCAGTATTAGTGGAGTTGATGCAGCAAAACTACAACCTAGCATCGTCTGTAAACTCTCATCTACTGTGTATGCCAATATGGCCAGACATAGTGAGACCGGAGCTTATTCTACACCTGGAGCCAGAATGGCTTCAATTATGTACTTGAAACTTGAATGGGAACATTGGTCTGTGAATGTCAGCAACAGAAACCAACAGGAATCTAGGTGTCCAAGCACTACTAAGATCTACCAGATAACCTGAAAGGCATCCAAACTTTGGTGCAAAAGGAAGAACTACAGAGTGATTCCAGAATGTTTAGACTGAACAGGGCATTGAAGGGTAACATCTTGTGTAAATTAGTAGCCACACTTAATTCTTCACTATTTGTACTATGGGACAAATATGTGAATTTAATATTAGGATTGTCCTGAGGAGCACAAGCTTCTTTCTCCTCTGGAGAAATGCAAGTATACATTTTCCCTTACTGGGAAAGACCATGTAAGTGTGCTTACTCAATCTACTGGTCAAGTTCTCCTCCTTGGTGATGGGTATGAGATCCTTCTCTCTTCCTAGGTCTTTTTGAGGCCATGTTAGACATGGACATCTCTTCAAGCAGAAAAGAGGACATCCTTTCAGATAAAGGATTGTCCTCCCTAAAATAGATCATACAACCACTCAGAGGGAACCCTGAATAGAAATCTGAACACAAAATAAAAAGGGGGAAAAAAATAACCTTCAAGCGTCCATGCAAATGATTAAATGCACATGGGCACAGCCTTGCATGGAACATAAGAGCAATAAATTGAACCAAAAAAATGGTTCTTCTGACCTTACTTCAAAGTTATACTTATCTCTCTTCCCTAGAGTACACACTGCCCTTTTGTTCCCATTGGGATTTATGATAGTCTGCCACCAGCCAACATACTTCCTGAGTGAATGCTTCCACTAATCACAACAGCTGTCCATGGCCTAAGCCGTGGCAGTATCCTGGATTGGCTGGAGTTGAATCAAAGCATATTTAACGTAAGGTTGAGAATGGCCCAGATATAAGCTCAGTTTGTTTGTTAAAAGATGGATTATAATTCTTTACCCCACTGCAGTGGAATTTAATGGCTGTCATCATCCCTGAATACAGTATCCAGGCATAATGAGGGTCCTATTTTTAATAGACATTGGGTTTGTTGGTTAAGAATATTTTTTTTTATCCAAATTTCTTTCTCTACAGTGCTAGCAAAGGTAAAGAGCAGGTCCTCATTTACATCAGCAAGAGTTCTAGGTACTCTTAGAATATAAGCCAATGAATTCCAAGTTTATTTGCTCTTCTTTGTCCAATAGCCTGAGACTTTAAAAAAAGATCACTGTGAATGAGTATGGAAGATATTTTTGTACCACTAAGAATTGTTCTGCTATTGGAAATACTGAACATCACAGGCAGCAGAAACTAATTCTTATTGAGCCTGCATGGGATAAGAGATTACACATCACTGACTAGGCATTTATTCTTTTATTTTTAATAAAGCTGTGTCAAAATATACCTTGCAATTTCTCAAAAATTCCCTGTCTCCAAAAGGGGTTTTGGGATTTGGGGCTTTATTTCTCAGGAAGTTTGAGAATTTTCTTCTAGTGATTCTTTTTTTTTTGCTTATTTTTCAATTGCAAACAGTGGAGTTCTTGTTTTCTGCTATGTATCTTTTTATTGATGTAAAGCTACCCTGAGGGACCCAGTTTGGTATAGAGGTAAATGTTCTAGCATCAGGCTAGAAATTGGAAGACCAAGAGTTCTAGCCTTAGGCACAAAATCAGATGGGTGACCTTTGGCCAGTCACTGAAGCTTTAGGAAGGAGGCAGGGAAGATCACTAATGAAGTCTTGCTAAGATAACTGTAGCAACTGGTTCAGTCAACAATGATTTGAAAACATCAAGGAAAAAAAGAGACTATTTTGGCTGTCCACAGTTTCCATCTGAAAAAAATTTATTGGGAGAAGCTCAGAAGTGGGCCGCAAAAATGTTAGCAATGGGTTCTCTGCCCGGTTGCTGGATGGGTGAGGCCATAGTGGACATGGTCTAGTCGGCTTCCTACACCATGGTGGGGGGCTGTTTTCACCCTCCCCAGGCTCCAGAGGCTTTCCTTGACCCTCTGGGATGGCAAAACAACCTCCCCAGGCTTCGGAGGCCCTCTGGAAGCTGGAAACAAGCCCGTTTTCAGACTTCCAGAACTTCTGGGAGGCCTGTTTTTCACCCTCCTCGAGCCTCCGCATGGGCCTTGTACTTAGCTGGGATCCAAAACAGGCCACATGAAGATCCTGGGATGTGTGGGCAAGGCCAGCTAGGAGTGGGATTTGGGGGTTCGCTGAACTGGGCAGACTCTTAGTAAGAGGATCACCCAAACCCCTGCGAACCCCCAGCAGCCCAGCCCTGGAGAAACTCCTTAACGATAACTTCCTTTGAAGTGGGGAAAGCCCAGGAGCCAGCAGAGCACTGGACAGAAAGCCAAACAGTGAAAATCTGGACATGCGTACCTCCCTTAGCCACCTTGCTGCTTAAACAGTGCAGGATCACCACTCCCCATCCATGAGAATTTCACTAAAAGTCTCTTTTTTTCCCAGGGGATAGGGAAAGTGCAAATTTATTTCATTAAACTGAAGAGAAAAGTACAAGAGAACTTTAAGTATGGGCAGTAATGTAAAATGAGGAGCACTGACATTTTCACGGCTAAGGAAAGAAAGGAACAAGAGACAAAAATGTCAGCTTCTTTGGTTACCTTAAGCTGTTTATGTGTCCACAACTCTGTTACAGGATGTGGATTACGTAAACCTTCATTGTATCCTGATCCAGCCCATACAAAATAGAGGGGTGTATATATACACAGCTGTTGCCATTTAATAAGCCTTGAAATTAAAAATAACTTTAACATTCACACACAAACACACACCACAAAAAATCACTTCCCTCAGAGAAACTCTTTTGAGAACTACCCAAAAACAAAAGGGTGCCCTCTGGTGTCCGTCTCCTCTGTCATTCTTTGGAATTTATTTACTTATTGCTTGCAGAAGGAAAGAAAAAGGACCAATTCCACTTTGAGGGAATCTTTTGGGAGGGAAGGAGGTGCAGCTACAGGAATCACTTTCCCAAAGAATGCAAAAGGATAAATGGCATTTATTAAATGTTTTCTTTTTTATATGAAACCTGCTCCTACGTTTTTAACAGGAGCTTTATAGAAGCAGAAATTTTAGCTGAAATGTTTTCTACCACTTACCATGCATATTTGCAATCCCAGTGCCTGTTATATTTTTTGGTTATAATTGATAAAGATTGAAAACTTTTAATTGCTAAATTAACTTCAGTATTAATTATGTAATTATAACTGTGTCTGTATATGTATGCAAATGTATAAATATACGCATAGACAATTTTGTATTTGTTTTGTCATAAACACACATACAACACATTTTGTTTAATGAGTAAGAAATCTATGCTTTTTTCTGGTCCTCTTTATTATTTTTTTCCTCTTTGCCTTGCCCACATAACTTTTTATATCTATTTATTTGATAATTTGATCTGCAGAAGAAAATATTTATGTAAATGTTGCCCAGTTCTGTCAGATGAAAAATAAAAGTCTTTTATGGACTATCAAGAGTCAATGGATGTCACATGATTTGGAGCTGTGCATCAAATTTAATGGCTTTTAATATTTTATTTTTAAATGTTCCATTTTTATTGAATGATGAGCAAACTCCACTTCCTATTAGTACTGATACTGTTACCTAGTTTGGGTAACGAAATGTCTGCAAGGAAGCAAATAAGCTCAGAGAGCACCAAGGACCCATTACAAAAATCAGTGTACAACAATTCACCATGTCAACTTTCCACAGCCAACTTTCCACAGCCACCTTGCTGCAGCCAATTTGTCACAGTCAACTTGCCATGGCCAACTTGCTGCCGGCCAACACTCATTGGACAACTCGCCATGGGACAAGAGTTACCTCAATATTGAAGTAATAATGGAATAGAATCATTATAGAGAGGATTCCAAAGGAGGGACAAATTAAATGTGATAACAAAAGTTAAAATATATTTTTAATTACTTTAAATAATTAAATTGAATTATGAATTGTCCTGCAGTGAGTTGTCCCATGGTGTGTTGGCCATGGCGAGTTGTCCCAGGGCAAGTTGGCCATGGTCAGTTGGCCATGACGAATTGGTCCTATTCCGTTCTATCTATTGCAAATCACGATAAGCTATGAGATAAGTGCAAACCTTAAGAAATAACAGTCTAATTTTTTATTGTATCTGCCACAAATATAATCCTGCTAATAGGTTGAAAAACTGAAGAATTTCCCAATTTCCATAATTAGACACGTATGGATTTTCAACTGAAAGAGAAGGTAGTAGAAATTAATGCACTGAAGAATCCTTACGATGATTATTTTATAACTTCATCCCCCTCTGTCTAAAAATTCTTTACTTTTTCTGGATCAAAAGAAACTTGTTCAGAACTATTTATCTGGAAAGTGTAGTGGGAGAGGGATGAGAGCTTGCTAGTACAATTTTATAACGCATAGGTGTAAAATAGGACAAGTAGTCCTTGACTACCATAATTCGGGGTAAGAATTTCTGATTGACAAGCACCAAAATTTTGATCACATGACCATGCAATTGCTACAGATGCAAGGCTTGGTTGTAACTCACTTTTTTTAGTGCCATTATAACTTTGAACGGTGACTAAATAAATGGTTGCAGGTTGAGGACTACCTATATCTATTGTAGTCTTTTTTTAAGCTTGTATGAATGGCGAAACTGTTAATATATCAGATAGGTCTCTCAATAGGTTAGGATTGTAGATTCTGGAAATCATAGCCAGAAATGTATATCTAGGAGCTACAGTTTCAACATATATGAAGGATGCCAAGATGGGAAAAACAATTATAGGTAGTCCTTGACTTATAACAATTCATTTAGTGTTTGTTCAAAGTTACAATGGCACTGAAAAAAGTGACTTATGACCATTTTTCACAGTTATGACCTTTGCAGCATCCCCATAATACCTCAGGATTCTGTGCTCCACTGATAATTGTCCAGGATGGAAAAGACAGAGAAATCTTTAGCAACACACACTGGAGTTAATCAGAGATAAATCCAATATTCAAAATGATTGTTTTTATTTCTGACCTAAGAAACTTTTAACTTGAAGTATGGATCATTTATCTTTTTATTATGTGTAGGTTTTGTAATATTTTATCTTTTTAATAATGTAAACCACTCAATCAATTTAATAAAATAAATAAATAAATAAATCCTGTACTGAAAATACCTGACTACTGAAAAATACATGCTCTAACACTTATGGATAACAGAAGAGAAAACATAGCTTTCAAACATATGTAGCAAGCATTAAATCTAGTTCTTTCCCCATCTCATTAACCTAACATGAACTAAAAAAAACCTCAGAATACTCCACGGGAGTAGATAGCATTTCCTTATTATTCAAAGCTCATCCTCCTTCCATTCATTCCTCATGCATCTGAACCCCTTTCCAATACTTTCACTGTTTATTTTATAGAAAATTGCAGTTGTATCACATAGTGTGACTCAAGTGGACAAAGTCACTTGAATTCTGCCCATTGTTTGGTGGCAGCGAAATGTATCTGCTAGAGCTCCTTTGGACGTTATGCTCAATTGCTGCTGGCAAGGACCAATATTCCAAGAATACAGGAAGCATTGTTAGATGCCTAGATAATTAGAAATTTAAAAATAATCAAGCTGTGACAGCACCAAGGATAAGTGTGCTTGCAAAAATTCTGGAATAAATAAATTAAGATAGAATAGAGGCTTGGCCAGGGTGAGAATTAGGCTACTTTGGAAAAAACCTGATAGTCGGTTTTGGCAACTGATCAGATGCTGCCTGTTTTCTTTTGTTTGTCTAGAAACTTGGCTCTTCTCCTCTGCAGAAAGCAGAAAATAAGTTCATTGAATGCAAAGAACTGGCCCACTTTTCAGCTTTTGAATACAAGTTATTTGTGCAAACCGAACAGTGATCCAAAGAAAGCTTGTGTAGATGACAATAGCATTTGATAATCACAACTTGATGTAATGAAATGTGAATATTTTTCCCCTGGGCTTACTGCCAGCCAACAAATGCTGGAAGAATTCATTCAGATGCACATATACACAAAATTCTCTTTTTTGTTTCCCACGCTAAAACGTCAAAAAAGCAAACCTGAAATGCTTGTTGCATCTACTTGTAAATCCTTTATTTCCTGATCTTAAACTAGTAAAATGCATACATGGATTGCTTCCTTTGAGAGAGAAAAATGTAGAGAGGTTAGTGAGTTTAAAGGATAGTTACAGTCCAACATTATTCATAATAAGAAAAGAAAAAAACATTATGTCCTAGTAAACTCTAACTTTGGGTTTGGGGCTCCTTCTGGGAAGAATCCCTGGGAACTATGAAAGCATTATCTTTTGAAAAAACAAAACAAAACCAGAATTCCTTTTGAATACTGAAATGATTTTGAGTTGAGCTGGCAGAAAAGGAAGATGAAAAGGAAAACTGGAAAACCAATTCTACAACTGTAATTTCTGCAGAAGTCCAAGCTCATCATGCTAGTCCCATTTCATCAGGAAGCAGAAATAGTGATAACAGTAGCATTTAGATTTATATACCACTTCACAATGCTTTACAGCCTTCTCTAAGCAGTTTATAGTCAGCCTATTGCCCCCAACAATCTGGGTCCTCATTTTACCGACCTCGGCAGCATGGAAGGGTGAGTCAACCTTGAGCTAGTGAGATCCAAACTGCTAAACTGCTGGCAGCTGGTGACCAGCAGAAGTAGCCTGCAGTACTGCATTCTTTCCACTTCGCCACCATGGAAGCCATGCTAAAAGACCAGTAGCTTCAGGATATAATTCAGAATTGTATCAAATGGTTATATTATTTGGTAAAAATATCTAGTATTGGATCTGAGCTATATCCTCTGTTTCCTCCCCATCCCATTTTCTTCCTATCCTGTATCAATCATTAACTTTTCACTGAGTATGTGTATTCTGACAGACTTTCTTGGCCGAAGAGCAGAATAAAAACGGTACAGAGAAATTCAGGAAGGCATACAGAGCTCTCCTCTTTTACTAACCAAAGGTACATATAAGTTTGCTGTGTTTGCACAATATATTAACACATGTTTCATTGAATCACAGTTTATAAGGTAAACCTAATCTGGTTTATACAAAACATTGAAAGAATAATGTAACCATATGGGTTTTGTTTGCATCTGAGAAGTCACAATTGATTGGGTTTGTAATAGATTCCACCTGGATTAAGAAAAGTGAGAAAGGAGCCTCCCCTTACAATAACCAGATTTTGGTCTATTTAATGGGGTGAGAACAAATAAAAGGAAGTATTTTTTCGAATAGCACTGGTTTATACTGGTTCCTTGTCATGGCAAGATATGATGATGGCCACCAACTTTCTTGGCTTTAAAAGGAGGCTATATAAATGGATAGATTATAAACCAGGATGGCTAGCAGTATGCCTTTGAAAACCTGCTGGTGGAAAAACAGAATAATAATTGGAAGGGACCTTGAAGGTCTTCTAATCCAACTCCCTGCTCAAGCAGGAAACTCTGTACCATTTTAGACAAATCGTTGTCCGATCTCTTCTTAAAAACCTCCAATGTTGGAGCGCCCACAACTTCAGAAGGCAAGTCATTCCACTGATTATTTGTTCTAACACAAATGAGGTGGTACTATAACATTTAGGCATTGGGTGTGGCTTTCCCCAACAGGCAGCCATTTTAATTTGACAGTCCAAGTAACATCATTTGTAGGTGGCTTCTCTCTTTCTCTCCCTCTCCTTTGATTTCACACACAGTCACATACTTTTTCTGAATTATTTGTGAGCCATTATGGCTAAAAGGCATTATCAACAAGCAAGCAAGCAAGCAAACAAGCAAGCAAGCAAGCAAGCAAACAGTAAGCAGAAATATCATGAGAATATGATAGGTTGTCAAAGGATACATTAGCAATGACACAACAGTGATTGGTCTCATTCGAGACAATGATGAATCTGCATACAGACGGGAGGTTGAACAACTAGCCTCGTGGTGTAACCAGAACAATCTTGAACTGAATACAAG
>JANHGC010002246.1:15450-28659 GCA_027560395.1 Boaedon fuliginosus | reverse complement strand
TATTCTATTCTATTCTATTCTATTCTATTCTATTCTATTCTATTCTATTCTATTCTATTCTATTCTATTCTATGTATCACTCAATGTAATGCTTTAATGCTTTGGGACAACAGCTGGCTAATATTGTTCAGCTTTAAAAAAATAGCCAGTGTCACATCTCATCAATAGTTGGAAGAAAGATTCTAGTCAATAGCAAGTAAGCTGAACTACCAAGGAGCAAGCAGAAAACCAAATCAGAATGGAAAATTGACAAATCCTGTTTGTGCAGATGCCAAGAAGACATCACCCAAGAAGTTACCCTGGATGCTTTCAAGTCTTAGTTTTAGCCTCCCCAGTTTTCTTTCTTTGTGATGGCTGGTGTAGTTTTCATCATATTATACTATATCAAATTGTCAGAAAATGTACGAGGGGTGATGGAAAAGACAATCGGAGGCGATTGTGCCAAAAACCTTATAATCCAATAGAGGTATATATTTAATTTATTGAGGTTTATATGCCACTCTAATCCATGGAGATTCAGAGTGGCTTACAAACCCACTCCAATAAGAGGATTAAAAGCAGTACATCAAAGCAACAAAACAATAAATTACAATCGCAATAAACTTTGCACACAGTAAATGAATGAACAGAGTTTCCCCTAAGGTTTAAAATAATCTCTCTTTCTGTTACATTATGAGGAGATGATTTAAGAATGACACCCGCTATTTTTACAAGGCCTTTCCCCCTGCTGATTACAACTGCCTCTATAAACCCATTGTTTACATGATAATATTCGCATAAGAAAGATGATCTGTTTAGTGTTACTAGATGGGAATAATGAAACTTAATTGTCTGTATTTGCATCGTGTTATTTGAAGTATCACATAGGCCTATTCCCAACAGAATATTAACCCCTTGAAAAGCAGAATGTGAATAATACGCTGTGGCATTTGGGTTGCATTTAAATTTAACTGGTGGCACCACAGGCATTCCTTGAGCTAATTTTCAGCCTGCAATTGGTCAGAAGACACAGCAGATGGCGGTGCATAACATAACATAAATTAAGGTTAACTGATGCCACTTCTGAAGGTAAGCAAAGAAAAAGCAGATTGTTTTTATTGCAGTATATGCCATCATGGCTTTCTTTGATTCTTCACAAACCAAGGAAAAGACTTCCATTAGATTAAATTCAGTCAAATATAGATCATATATGGTAAATTGGGAATGATATATCAGCTAAAAAGCAGTGCCTGTGATTTGAACGGTTTCAAAGAATGATTATTGTGGAATGTTATCATCCATGTTTGAACATTGGTGGCTGCTGGCATTTGGCATTCAAAACTGAGACTTTTTTTTTTCAAAAGGGAGATATCCCCTTTTTGTTGATTGGTACTACAAAAGTCCAATAAATGGCCACCATGATAATAACACCTTTTAAAGTATTCAGACTCAGAAGGGCAGGTAGATTAAAAAAATCTAATGAATAAACAAACAAACCTTTTTTGAGATTGTTTCTTCAGAGCATTTAAATCCACCTACTTCATATAAGCAGCAAAAGACTTTATACTTCACCAGAATGTAAACTGATTCTTGGTAGCCTAAACAAAAATTAAAGCTAAATAATATAAAATATATATCCAAATAGACAAATAATGCCACTGACCAAAGTTAAAAGATATTACACACCAATCTCCCATCTTCAATTTTCTTCCAGAAAGTGGATCATATCAGAGACAATCAAATGTCCAGCAGCTTGCAGAGTAATGGTATTAAGCTCACTACGGCCAACTTACTACAGCCATTTCACCACAGCCAACTTGTGTCAACCAATTCACTGCAGCCAAGTCACTGTAGGTCAACTCACTATGGTCATCTTGCCACAGAACAACTCATGTTGGAACAACCGTTTCATTAATATCAAAGAAATAGTTCATTAGAATCATTAAAGGATGTCAAAGAAGGGACAAAATAAAATGTGAATGACAAAAATTAAAATTATTTTTAAAATTATTTTAAAAAATGAAATTGAATTGTTGAATTGTCCCACAGCAAATTGTTCCATGGTGAGTTGGCTGTGGTGAGTTCGCCATGGTAAATTGGCTGTGGCGAGTTGGCTGAAGTGAGTTGTCCCATTCCGTAATGAGATACACTATACTGCTGCATTCTGGACCAAATGAAGCTTCTGATGATCATCTCGCATGTTACATTAATCCACTATGCAATAATGAAAATACCAGTGGGAACTAAATGTTAAATTTATCATGGATATTACATTTAGAGAAAACTGGTACAAGCAGGACTGATGTATCCATTAGGCACAATGGGCGCAGTAGCTTGGTCCCTTAAAAGTGTTTTAATATTTTTTTAGATCAGAATAAAAATGAAATAGAAGTTATTTATTTTCATGACTTGCTTTTTGACTTTGAAAATAATCACAAAATGCATGAATTCAAAAACAGTACAAATAAAATATACATATAATTTAAATTAAAACAGAGTCACTTATGAAATGGAAAACATTTTGCAGTTAAGTACTATTATTTTTTGTGTAATCAAAAGTGTAATAACAATATGGCTAATGAAGAGTTGAACAGAGGTGTCAGTGAATAAATGAGGGCAGATAGGAGTAACCTCCATTCACCTCTGGCCTCTCTGACCTCAATGCATTTACTTCTATTTTGCCCACATATTGCTGCTATGTTTCTTACCGTCCTAATGACAAAGTAAAAGAGTTAACATGCATTTAATAAAAAAAGGCAAAGTTTGAATAGCAAACTTGTGATCTTATTTGTAAGGTGTGAATACTAAACTTTAATAATTTTGATGATACATGATAGACATCATAATGGATCAGCAGCAATTGATTGCTGTAATACATATATTATATGAATGTAATATATTATTACCATTTTCTATTTCTCTGTAGAAATACAAGTAAAGCATTGAAAATAAGTTGTTAATGTTAATGAAAATTAATGGCAATACTATAATTTTTATGTAGGGAGGGACCTACAAAGGCCAAAGTGTCTAAGGCCCACAAAAGTCATAATATGGTCCTTCATACAAGGTGTTTTGCCACTGATATATTACTCTAAATTGTTTTCTAAAAGCAGTTGGAAATGCAATAATCAAGTTGGATTATTCTTTCATATTTGGAGAAAATGCTGTAAAGTTCAACAATTCTGGAAAGTGATTTATTATAGAAAGAAACAAATAATAATGGAATTTCCTTTTCCAAAAGCTATTTTTCTTCACTGTACTAAACATTACTAAACTCTATATCACACAAGGTATACTAAATTAAATCTGTATATGATATAACATGGATGTCTTTTTATTGGAAATCAAACACTATATCTTTAGGAGAATAGAAAGCTAAGCGGTGGAAATATACATCAGTGTCAAAAATAATTTCATATATGAAAAACAAGTCTGACAGAATTTTTATGGATTATAATTCTACAGATGGACTTGCATCAGATCCAAAGGTTGAATTTCTCAAAACTTAAGGCTTTAGAATATTAGCTTCTGCTTGAATCATTAAATAAAGGTAACATTTTTAGTTTTTAGATAAAAACTTTCCATACTACATTCTGTCTTATGATTCATTATACTATCTTCTTTAGTTAACACTGGAATATTGATTTGATTTTAATAATATTTTTGAAATCTCAAATTAATATCAGAAACTTGAACATGCAACAATGATCTAATGTTGAAATTTTAGTTCAATTTTATACATTGTCTTTTCTATTTACTTTCTGTCTTATAATGTTTTTTTTCTTGTATTTCCTTTTGGCAACATTGCAACGTATCTACTAGAAGAAATAACTTAAAAAAGCATTCAGAGTGCTTGTTATACATTATCTCAGGAAAAGTCTAATGAACTAGCTCCATAGATTTTGTTCTTATACATGCAGAATGTGAGTTTCAAATTAGAATCTCCTTTCCTTGGAAAGCTAATTCTTTCAATATAATTTTGATAAACAGGCTATAAAATGGAAGACAGCTTGAAGTTCTATGAATACTTCCAAATACAGATAGGTTACAAAGTTCAAGGTCATTTTTTATAAACAGATACTATTTTGCCACAAGAAGATGTGTCCTCATAAACAATGCAGACAATACATTAAAAAGTATTAAACTTTAAGCAGCAAATAGATTTCAAAGAAAGATGCTAGTCTACCCTATCTTGCAGGAAGCAGCCTTTGGAATGGACTGAGACACTGCTTTCAATCACATTGTAAAACTCTTTTCACTGTGTCTATGGAGAATTTCAGTCATCCAAGTCATGGTTGTCCCAAAGGTGCTTTTTCAAAAGGTGACTGGACTTGATTTTCCTTGAAGATGTTTTGCTTCTCATCCAAAAAAGCTTCTTCAGTCTTGAACTGAAGAACTGAACTGAAGAAGCTTCTAGGACGAGAAGTGAAACGTCTTCAAGGAAAAAACAAAGTCCAATTGCCTTTTGAAAAAGCACCGCTGAGACTCCTTTTCACTGTCTTCAACTTGTGTATTGTGCTTCTTTCTGATTGTTTTACTTTTTGCCATTGTATAAAATATGATCTTAAGGAAACAAACAAACACTCTTGAGCAAATCCTGCTGTCGATGTTTGCATCCATGGAGTGTTCTTGAAAGTGATTTCCCATTACCGCCTTCTGAGGTATTTTTTCAGCTTCTCAGTCTGGCCAACAACTCTGGAATTCTCTAGAGCCCCCCCCTTCAAGTATTAACTAGAGCTAACTCAATGTAGCTTTCAAGGTCAGCTAGGTACCACCACTTAGGTGTTGCTCTACGCATTCAGTGAAGAGGATTACAACCTACAAAAGCTTCTGTGAGGATAAATTTTCTAAGCTTTAAAGTGTCACAACAGTGGCATTTTCTGTGTAGAGGATTCACTGATGTTTCCAGATTGAAGAAATCAGCCTACTTATATAGGTGGGAAATTTCCCAATCATTCATGTGAAGTTTTAAGTCTTACAGGAAACATGGTAAAACTGCAGATATCAAACAGATTCTGCTATTTTATGTTTCAATCATATAATGTGTTTCTAAGCAATAAAGCATGCATGGGGAAAAGTACAAAGGAATGTTGTAATGGAATTTGCTATGTGCACAGATTACAGTCATGTTCTAACATGGTCTTCCCTGGAAATTTCCAATGGATGCTCTGCTTCCATAAAAGGGATATTTTTCCTTTAATTATTCCATCAGGAGAGGGGCAGTTTGAGGTAGTGATAGAAGCATCTGGCTAGAAATTGGGAGTCCATGAGTTTCAGTCCTACTTTACGCACAAAGCCAACTGTGCAACCTTTGGCCAATCACTCTTCTTAGCCATAGGAAGGAGGCAATGACAAACCATTTCTGAAATCTTGTCAAGAAAGCTGCAGGAACTTGTTGAGGTCATCGTCAGGAGTAAAAATCTATTTGAAGGCACCCATTCCTCCCCCCCCAATCTATTGGGAACATTGCTGTAGCCGCCTAGAGTTTCCCCTAACAGGGGAAATGAGGCGGGGTATAAATTTAAGAAAATAAATAAATAAATAAATTGCTGGCTTAAAGGGGAAAATGGAGTCTTCAAGGAAGAATGGAGCCTCTGTTCCAGTGTCCATATCTACTCCCCTGAGAACCTAGGTCAGTGGTTCTTATGCATGGGGTGGGTGGGTAGCAGAGTTACTTGTCAAAGATCCAGTTTGAGTCAAAGATCCAGTTTGGGATTGCTACTGCCAAGTCACTTGTATATAATAAATCTGGTTTGTAGGAGTAATGATTTTATTTGAAAGTGGAAAAATGGTAATTGGGTCAAACAGCTTGAGAACTACTGATCTAAGTCTTAACTTTTGGCCTGATGACTGCTTCCTGTTCAGCTTCCACTGTCTGGATAGATACATGTGGAAAAACATTTTCATCATATAACCATTACATTGGGCTAATTTCTGGCCTTAGTTCCAACCTGGCAACAAAGATGGCAAAGTGTAATGCTTCTCTTTAATGTCCGTGCTCCAAATAACGATGTAAGCACAAAGAAATGGAGGTGCCAAGAAAATTGAAAGTGCTGAAAAAGGAGACCCAAGGCTTTCATTTCCTTTATGTCTTTTTCCTGTTCTCATATTTGCAAGATGAATATATATATAAGATGTATATAGTCATGATGTGATGGGTGATGAGCCTGTGAGTTTTATTGATTCACTGATGCACAAATGAATTCCTGTGCCATACATAATATAACAATCTCTCTACAGTCCTGTATACCAGTAAGCCAATATCATTTTTTTTCAATCATGTTTCCTTAACCTGAATTAATTCCTTTCCAAAGACAGTTGTGGCATTTAGGCTACATAGGAATTATGTTGTTTGACTACATATTTTAGCATTAGTACAATGATGATCAACAATGAAACCTGCCAAATATTTATTTCATTAATTAGATTTAAAGCCTGCCTCTCTTCCCCGGTCCAGGGAAATATGCAGAGACATATACCTGGAAATTAAAAAAAAATCATTTTTTTTTTACCAGAGATGATGTGATTTAATTTTCTTTTTTTGGGGGGTGGGTGGGTAAAGCTTGATTTAAAAACAATAACACTAACTACAGATATTAGTATTGCACATAATGTTCCTTTATAAGCTGTGAACAAAATGTCATTTCTTACTTCTCATTCATATTCATAATTACCAAATGGAATAATCTTCAATAAACTAACCCCCCCCCCCGATAACATGTTAACTCAAGCACTGCCAATTCAGTGACATGATCCAACATTAGGGAAATAAGTCTCCAAGTTACAAATTCTACTTTGAGAAAACAACCCTGTGTGCATAAACCTCTTGTAAAAATCAGCCAGTGGCATCCTGTAATAACAGTGATTATTCTTCTCAGTGGCTCCATCAGGCATGAGCAGTATATTTTGTGAGATGTACGGAATTTGGATTGGAAACTACACAAAGCCTGTTAATTCATGCTCTTTGTTACTATGCCGACGGATCAGGGCAGTTCCTGAGGGTCAGTTTCTCAGCTGAAGAGCTGCTTTTCGAAAAATGACTTTAGCACAAAAGCATTTTTAAATCAGTCCAGCTTTAACAAAGAAAACACACACACACACACACACACACATAATGGGTTCTTCTCCCAGATAGTAGGAAAAAACAGTCAGGGAGATACTGTATGTTTCTCAACAAGATTGTACTTCTAGCAAAAACATTGTTTATTCTTCTTGTGGTTTTCTTATAAAGTGTCCTTTCTCTGACCTCACTGAAGGAGCTTCAAAAGCCATGAAATATGTCCAGGTTATGTCTTAATGCTCTGAATTTTAATGTAATAAACCCAATTTCTTTTAGTGCTTAAAAAGGCAGCTGAGATTTTCATCTTGAGTTATGGCTTGTCTCGGTGAAAATGTCTAATCAATCTAGTTTCTAGTGGTTTGGTAGCCATGTCAGAAAATGCAGAGCTCAATATATCCATTCTTTGTCATCATTTCTCACAAATACAATAGGTTGAAGGGTTTGGTATTTATAGGTTAAAGAATTCATTTCCCAAAAGTTCATTAAAACACATTTGCTGATGAATCTTGGGTTGAAAATCTGTACTGATCTTAACAATGAGAATCCCGTAGTTCCTAATCTGTATGGTGAACAATGACCTAATGTTTATTATATTATTAGATGTTAATATTAAACATTATGAATATAATTATTGCAGTTGGATAAAGAAAAAATATGGATGGTGGGTTCATGTTCTCTAGTTCTATATGACTTCTGTTATATGAGTTGACTACTTGCATAAGATTTCTGGGTCAATGAATGTCACATTATATTTTATCTACCTTTCCTTTTCTTATTCTTAAGCATATGATTGGATTCAGTTTAGTAATTGTTACAGATAATTTATTTGTTTCATTGGTTTCCATCTGAGATTTACCAACCACTGCAGGTATAATGCAACACATCAGATGTCTCCCCACTTCATTTTGAGATCTGGAGATTTTCCACACAGGCAGGGCCATTTCTAACAAAACAACACATGATGTGAAATTGCACGATGCCACAATCATGTTCTAAACTGATGGGACCCCTAGGAGGCCATTTGGGTTGCTTTCATACTTCCTGACAAAGATGTTGGCACAGAAGGAATTGGGACCACATTAGTCTTCAGATTTCTTCTTTCCTGAAAGGTTGCTACCTATAGCAACAGAGAGGCTCTCTGTGTTTGGGCAGTGATTTACTAGACAACAAAAATGGTGAATTTGAAGTGTTGCCACACTAACTCAGGTCTTTATGAATCTAGCTAGCTCCTATACCATGCCAACAGTGTGGTAACTCTTCATTTGACACTTTCACTTTCACGTACACTTTCTAGGTATGCGTAAAAATGTCCCCAATTGTATTTGTTCTGCTAGCATGGGATGATAGGAAGTGTGGACTAAATCTGGTTAGGAAAGGCTAGCAGGGAAACTTATCACACCTATTAAATAATATCACAGAACTAGTTAAAGATGTTCATTCAAATGTGGAAGGGTAGATCAATAGAATCACATTTTTAGAATTTCAAGCAACAAAAAATCATTTCTCTTCACAAACCTGATACTCCAGTATTTCAGTATAATATTATTTTATGTTCTAGTTCACTAAAATTAAAAACAGGTTCTATGGATAGAAACATATGGCAATTTTAAAATGGATTTGAATGTATTAATTGCTAGTGGTTAACAAACATTGCATATGATTAATGCTATTGCAAAACTCTTTTTACCCCTGTTGAGAGCAAGATTGATGTGCAAATGTGCATGCACATTTTGGGATTAATGGGTTATATTTACAGCTTTGTAGACATGGAGGAATGGGGATGCAGAACATTATACTTTCCATTTTATGAACCATATATTACAGTAGATTAAAAATGTTTGTGTGATGGAAACCAGGGAGTTAGGTGAGCACATTGTGGGAGATTGTGAGATAAAATTGTTATTTTTAGCTTACAAGAGTGTTAATAAAATTTAAGGAAAAGATGAAAATAATTAGAAGCCAACTTATTCAATATAAGGTACAGAACTCATATGGTAGCCTGATGCTTGGCTGTAGGAGCTTCTAGGGAACATTTAAAATATTGTAATGTAAAGTTAATATTTATATATCAAAGCAAAATTATATTTTAAAAATAAAGTAATACAACAAGCATAAAATATATATTCTGGATGTGAGACAGCTAGCTAGATAGCTAGAGAAAAATATTGCTAGGTTTCAGAGCTGTCTTAACAGCATTATGGGCCCAGGGCAAAGCAGTGTACTAAGGCCCCTACGACAACTATTCACAGGAATAAAAGTGTAAATGGTTGATAAAATTAAACATATATATATATTATTGGCACTTCTAACAAATAAATATGTAATAAATATGTCGTATTTATATGATACAAGATGCATTGAAGGGTTAACATACCTATGCTCTATGCTCGTGGGGTACATGGGCAAGTGCACATCAGGCTCGTGCATTAAGACAGCCCTGCCAGGTTACGTAGAAAAAAGTAGATGGAACTGCTTGTTGGATGTATTTTTGTCTATGATTTTGTATAGAGGAACCATATTTGTTCTTGTTTTGTTCCATGCTGTGTTTTAATTGGTTGTTATATTGTGAGACTCTCATGTCAGAAAAGAAATAATCAATTACTTTCCTTTCCATGGCTAGATACTGTAGGATGTATACTTCTAGCAGGATGGTGAAGAGTGTACTCAAAGGATCTATCAAAAAATGCACAATATTGGCACTACACTCACCATTTAATTTTGTAGGGATTTGCCATAAAGACAAAGGAGCCCTGGTTCATAACTAGGTAGAAAAGACACTATGGTTCATCACATGAATCAGATATTCAGACTGGCATTTTGTCTACCTATCAAATCCTTCCCAAGGATCTGTGATAGGAAGATCTGGATGTTTAATGGTGTTCATATATTGTCACAGGATGTAAACTGTTCCAAGTAAAGCTGTATTTTACAATTGGCTGATGATGTATTTGTCATTATCATAATTGGTATAATTATCATTATTTCTCTGAACTACTGGCTTTATTGCTATTTTTCTAACCAATTCAATGGTGGAGAGTTTCTCTTGCCAATTCACCTCAGCTCCCAAATGGGCCAGAGAGAAAAAGTGCTGAAGGAAAGAAAAGAAAAGAAAAGAAAAGAGAAAGAATCAATCAAGCATTTTGATAGTCTGCCAGTGGATTTGTTAAAAAAAAAATCAGTTTAAAAGTGGGTTAGCTCAAGAAAAGAAAAATAATCATGTCACATAAAGTCTTCCTTCAACAGAGATTAAAGAACCAAAAGGAGTTTTATTTTAAGATGGTTCCTGTGTACGCATATGTGAGCTTTTTATTTATTTTGTAGAATTATCATCTGTCCATCTCACTTACATGAGCAGCTCACAATTAAAACAGAATAAAAACAATAAAAACAACCAGAATTAAAAATGAGCATAACGTAAAAACAGCAGCCAAGAAGACGCACAACTATTTGAGTTGACACTTCTTCACTCATTACTTTTTAATGCCATAACTTCATAAAAGGAATTTTTAAGTATAAATAAGCAATGAACAAAAGCAAATTGCTATTTGATCTACAATCACTAGTACGAATAAGAGGCTATCTTCATATAGCACTTGCCTTATAAAGTCACCAAGACTGAAAGGCATAGGACATGACAGAATGGTTGAAGCAACAACAACTTCACTCCACACAAGTAATCAGATCAGTTGCGGATCTAAGGGTTATGTGTACTTGTTCCATTTGGAGAAGCTAAAGGTTCAGTGCATTAAATAATGGCAAGGTTCTGTCTATGCAGGGGCCTCAGTTCAGCAACCCAACATTAGTTGACCCTGGAGAACAGTGACCAGGGAGACTGGAAAAGACTATGTGTGCGTTTGTCCCATTGCAGTGCACACTACCATTTGTCTTTAATGCTAATTAATCTTAGCAGGCAAATCTGTCACATCCATTCTTCCTTCGGAAAGTGGAAAAAATATTGGTTAAATGCAGGAAGACATAGATGGAGATTGCAGTTGTTGCAGGATGAGTCGGGGACAACTCGTTATGCTTCTCTCTTCCAAAAATGGTGGCTATTTTGTGCTCAAGCTGAGGCAAGCAGGATTTATAAATCTGCTTTAAGATACAGGATGTGATAATATTGATTTTTCTTGAGCATTATTCATGTTCCAGTTTGCTTTATCATGTGCCACCTTCCCCATTTCAGTTATATATGGCTAAGGCAGAACCCCCCCAGCACAATTTATAATAAGCATTCAGAGCACCCTGTCTGCTATGAGACACATAAATATACTTGTCTTGAATGCTAATAAGAAACACTGAGTTATGCAATGCACGATGTAATGTATGTGAAATAAAATGTCATCTAATTAAACAAAGGTGCCTATAGTAACCATATTCTAAGAGTGATTCTTCTTGGTTCTTCTAATTATTCATATTAAGTCTAATTCTTATAGTAAACAAAGGCACATCAAATCAGTCCATTCCAAGACTGAAATGACCTCTCCTCCAATAGTACATGAAAGATTTGCTAATGTTCTCATACAATGTTGAATGCATGCATTTATTCCTCAATAGACACTAGTGGAATATGTATAAGAGCTGGTGTTTTTGGTTGATCAGAATTCTAAGCAAGAGGAAACACAGGCTTCAGTTCTTACCAACACTTTGCTGACCGAAGGCTGATATAATAAAGGGTAAAAACAGTAGTTCATGTAATGTCAGCTTTATGAAACATTTCTCTGAAGTTGTTTGTTGCATCATAACAGGATTTCTGATTGTTTGTACTCATTTCATCAGATCTAGCAGAGCAGGCATGTTATGGGTTCCATCAATCATGGAGTGTCATCTGCCAGGACCCAGGAAGTGAGCCATTTCTGCCATGGCACTTCTCCTTTAAAAAACAATTCACCTGGAGATTACATTGATTATGACCCTTCTAGTCTTTCAGAAGACACAGGCTTCAGCATCAGTCAGAGCCTAGAAGATGGTTTAAGATGACCACTGTGGTATGATTTGTTTCCATACATCTTGGCTACTGGTTATGTATTTTGCTTTTTGCTTTTGGTTGTGTTTTTTCTAAGCTGCTGCTAGCCACCCAAAATCACCATGGACAAGATAGGTGGCCATATAATAAACAAAACAAAACAACACAAAGCAACTAGTGGTGTCCTTGGTGCTCTATGAGCTTGTTTGCTTGTTTGCAGATGTTTTCTTACCAGATTAGATAACATCTTCAGTATGGAAGGGAATGGCATTTGCTCTCTGTTTATATACAGTAGCTTGTCCTGTCACTGTTAGTGAGGATGTGGTTTTCTCTTTGGTGGTTCCTTCATTAGGCTGTTATTTACTGCTTGATTGTTTGTCTGGTTTGTCTGCTCCTGGTATTAATCCCTATTTATCTGGGTGTTGATTGCTAGTGAAGAGATGTTCTGGTCTTTTTGTTTTCTTTTTAGCTTTTTTATTGTCTCTTAAATGATGTGTAAATGTTTTATTTCTATGTACCTTTTTATGGTTGATTTGTCTAAAGGCAAAACTTTCAGGACTTCCCTAGCATTTTTAAAAATTTAGCTTGGTCTCTAGGATGTTCACAGTATCCTAGTTGAAACTATGGCTAAGTCTATCCATGTGCTATGAAATTAAGCAATTTTTGTTGTGCCTGCTGAATGCTAGTTGGTGTTCATGCTCTTCTAGTATTCAGCTTGTTTGTCTTACATAGTGGCTATTACAGTCTGACTGTAGTGAAGTGAGTCTGACTAAAGCCATTTTGGAGGCTTCAGGTTTGCCACACAGCAGCGGGAGGGGGAAAATAGTTAAATGGAGTTTTGTAGCCAAAACAATAAAGTTTTCCTATGGGAACCAAGGACATTCTCACAGGTGGCTGGCCAGTGGAGGAGCCAGTAACCAGCCACCACCTGGATTGGACAGCATGACCAGTGGCTTGGGGGGAAGGGGAAAATTTTTACTTTTAATTAGGTGAAAGCCATGGGAAACCTCAGAGTTAGCTTTCACCAGTTTGTGCCAAAATGATGTATGCAATAAACTGAGGAATTCAAGTGCCTTGGAGTTAGTTTTTTATAGGTGCATTACTTGGAATGCTGAGATTCTGTTGTAGATGACTTTCTTTCTTTCTTTCTTTCTTTCTTTCTTTCTTTCTTTCTTTCTTTCTTTCTTTCTTTCTTTCTTTCTTTCTT
>JANHGC010002245.1:118375-129363 GCA_027560395.1 Boaedon fuliginosus | reverse complement strand
GATCAGTTGAAGTCTCTGAGTGCTCTTCAAGGGCAGCCCCATGTAGAGCGCATTACAGTAATCCAACCAAGAGGTGATGAGGGCGTGAGTGACTGTAAGAAGAGCCTCCGGGTCCAGGAAGGGGCGCAACTGATGTAGCAGGTGAACCTGTGCATAGGTCCCCCTGGTCACAGTCACCATATGATTGTCAAATTGCAGCTGTGGATCCAGAAGAACCCCTAGGTTGCACACCTATTCTGAGGGGAGCAATTTTTCTCCTCCCAGCATCAAAGATGAACAATCCACTGGAACATGGTGGGGCAATACCCACAGCCACTCAGTATTGTCAAAGTTGAGCTTGAGCCCGTTGGTCCTCATCCAGACCCTCACAGCCTCCAGACACTGGCACATCACCTCCAAGGCATCACTAGTTTGGCCTGAGGTAGAGATATACAATTGGGTATCATCAGTGTACTGATGATACCCTACCCCATGCTGTCAGATGATCACACCCAGCGGTTTCATGTAAATGTTAAACAGTAGAGGGGAAAGGATCAAATCCTGAGGAACCCTGCAAGGCAGGGGCCTCAGGTCCGATCTCTGTCCCCCCACTAACACTGACTGGGTACGGCCTGAGAGATAGGAGGAGAACCACCACAGCATGGTACCTCCCACTCCCAACCCCTTGAGCCACCCCAGAAGAATACCATGGTCAATGGTATTGAAAGCCACCAAGAGGTCAAGAAGCACCAGGATAGAGGAAGCTCCTCCATCCCGGAACCACCAGAGATCATCTACTAGTGTGACCAATGCCGTCTCAGTGCTGTACCTGGATCTGAAATGACTGCAAGGGATATAGATAATCAGCTTCCTTCAAGGTACATAGGAGTTGAAGCGCCACCACCTTCTCAACAACCTTCCCTAAAAAGGGAAGGTTGGAGACTGGACAAAAGTTGTTCAAAACAGTTGGGTCCAGTGAAGGCTTCTTGAGGAGGGGTCTCACCACTGCCTCTTTCAAGGCAGGTGGAAAGCACCCCTCACTCAAAGAAGCATTGATTATCACCTGGAGCCAACTGTGTGTCACCTCCCGGCCAGCCAAAACTAGCCAGGAGCGGCACCGGTCCTTGTGGAACGAACAGATAATACCTACTGTTAGTATTTTTTCCAATCAGTGTGAATTCACAATGTTTTCTTTCATATAAAATTAAATGTCCGTGGCATAAAACCACAGTTAAGGTAAAAAAAATATTTTAAAGAAAGTTTTAATTGAAAAAGCTTTTAATTTAATCATGTTAATATTAATGAACACTTTAATCTATCTGTTATGAAAATGTCTGCTACTTCGACAATAGACAAAGACTAAAGGGTTGTAGCTGAGATCATGCTGTGCTTGTTCTGAAACTAAAATTGAATTTAAGATCTTGGCAGAAAGCAAACATTTGCATTGGAAAATGACTAATTTATGTGTTCTTGTGCTTCTTATATGGGTTTAAACAATGTTGTCTTTGTGCGCCTACAGCCCCCCAATCTAATAAACTTCGGTTTAAAAAGCTTCTTTCATTACAAATCTGGTCCACCCGCATTTATGCTGAATGCTGTTTTAAGTGTTTAATGCTTTAAGATTTTCCGCATTAATGTTTCCCCTCAGGGAAAGGCTGACAGAGTTATGCATACAACCCCCCACTGTTGACTAGAATCTTGCAGGTGGCAAGTGAAATGTATGGCACTAGCTTTCATTCACCTAATTATGAGTATTTCCATAAATATACATGAAATACTAAAAAGCAAACTGTTCAGGGATAAATTTTAAAAACAAGTTCTTTGAAGTTTTCAAAAAAATAAATAAGGTGGATTCTAAAAACTGGATTACATGCATCCAATAGGTTTAACTTTGGTTAAGAATGAAGGCCAACCAGGGTTTGGTCTGAAGTGAGGACCACACTTTCTTCATTTATAATATACAACAGATAAAGGGGGGAAATCCCTGTATACCATGACCAGTTTATTGGCATGCTTTGCTATAGCATTAGTAAATAAAATTATTCTGAATGAAGGATATTAGAACTGAAAAACTGAAAGATCATTTTCTTTCATAATGACTTACTTATCTCTTGGGAACTCCCATTTTGGGTCTTCTGGTAGTTCATATTCAGAAACTCCAGCCAACATGGGAGCATCAGCATTGGAAGAAAGACGGGTAGTAATTCTCACCAATGGTGTATTGGAGTTCATCGAAGAGCTTGATTCTGCAGACACCTGTTATTTGAATACAAGATGCAAAAAGGAGATGTAATCTGGGCCCAACTGTTGCAAACTGGCACTAGAAAGGTGGACAGCCAGCTCACAAGTACTAGTTGGTTTCTGAAAAGGAGTAGATGCACTACTTACAATTGTAATGTCCTGGTGGGACTCTTACTGTTAAAACACTACTTTTAATTAACTTCCTATTAAAGTAATTATAAATCCAGACTTTCCTTACTGAAGTCTGAATGGGTGTTCATATTATTTATTAACTATATTTTTAACAATCCTTCTTCCTTAGTGTCTCAAAATGTATTTTTAAAAGATGCTGTTATTATCCACTTCCCCCACCTCCTGTTCCTCCTTCTCCTTTTTAAAAGAGAAAATAAAGCTCCGCAGACTAACTTTTCTATCCATTCATACCATTTTAGAAATTTGTTCAGACTTATTAAATTTGAACAAGAGACTTGTCAATAATTTGCAAGAGGGGTACACTTTATAAATGTGACACTGATAAATTCATCCATTTCCATATTATAAGATGTAAGTAATTAATTCTGTATTTATTTATTTAGGATTATTTTATTTTTACAAATCATTCAAAACTGCAAACATATCCAACACACCTTTTTCCTCCAATTGTGCCCACAACAGCAACCCTGTGGGGTAGGTTGAGCTGAGATAGAGTTACTGGGCCAAAGTCACCCAGCTGTTTTTCATGACTAAGTGGGACTAGAATTCATGGTTTCCCACTTTCTAGTCTAGTGCCTCTGTCATTAGTTATGTTTGGATGTAACTTCATTTGGATCATCTATCTATATTGTCATTATATGCAGGTGCATACTTGTTCATTCTTACTCTCACAATTACAAAGATAAGAGTGGGAAAAAGTTCAGACCGTCCCCCCATTATTCAAAATTAAACATTCAACCAAAGGCAAACAAAGAAAAAAAAGTTTTCTTAAGCACTATTTGATTATGACCCTGCAAATCTGTCATTCAAAATATGAGAATAAAAATCATTTCTTACAACATAATTTGGGAATTATTCTTTATAAATAATTATAAAGCCTCACTGAATGTTTTTCATTTCTGATCTGATATGACTGTTAGATGAACAGATTTTTTTTATTCCCAATTCAAAAGTAAAACCTAGCGTTCTTTACGAGCTGTTTAACTAACAATATTTATTTCATAAACATGTAATACAGTTTGAAACCTTTCTCTCCAAATCCTGTAATATATATACCCCAAAGAACAGAGCAAAGATAACCTGTAAGAACCCATGTCCCACAAATACCTCTTTTGGTGTCTCAGTTTCCTTATTCCAGCTGACACGATACTAAGTGAAACTAAAACATGCTGTTAAGTAAAGCAGTGGTATCTAGGTTGATCCTGCTTGACAAGAATCTCTCTGGGCCCCACAGAGATTCCATAGAAATTCAAAGATATATGAAAAAGAAAAGAGTTTGGTGCTTTGTTTTGAATAGTGCCATCTGCCTAGAAGAAAGATTACTGGTATACCTGCCCAGAGTCACCCTGTTCAGGTGAGTGGCCACTGAATTCAAATAAAAACAAACAAATATGCACATAAATAAAAAGACAGGAGAGCCTCAAGAGACATCAGGGAAACCTCACCTTTCTTGCTTTAGTATCAATAACTAATTGTTCCCCTATCCACACATATTTAAGTATGTTAATCACACATTTATTTGATCAGCTCACCATGCATATGTTATGTATCTCTGCTTGCCTGTTGTAAATGCTTTGCTTTGTAAGATGGTTGAGTCCACCATTCTTTCTTTTTTGGGGAGAGGGGGGGATTTAGTGAGATGTCTTAGATGTTCAAATATTTATAGTTGCTCACCTTTTTTATTTATTTTGGAATTTTACCATGGGGTGGGGGGAGGGGGGAGAGAAAGCAGATTGTGATGGAAACTGGTAGTAAAATTAGAACAAATTTAGCCTAGAGTAATGTGAGAAATGATAGAAGACAGTTTGATGTAAAATATGCTGTTACTAAACAACAGGGATAATCAAATGAGAAAACAAAGGGTGGGTTATTTTAATATGAATCCAAACCTGACAAAAAGTTATGCTCACATTAATTTGACCAAAACAAGACCAGTGCTATCCTCAGTTAAATGACAGAATAGTTGTTCAGGCTACTGTAGAAAAACATTTAGATAAAGATGTTTTTCCAAAGCTGTTCATTATTTTTAACAATACTGAATAATGATTGTTTTTAAAGTAAGCTGAAATTCCTCACATGAGATACATATATACATTAGAAAATGATCTTAAAATTGTTCATTGTTAACAATAGTTAACAATTTTCAATACATAGCTCAAAAGTTTTGTTTCTTTCAAAGCAGAAGATAACCCTGGACATATAAAAGTCTACTTAAAAGTGCTTAAAACAACATTACACCTAATGACGTTCAAGGAAAAGCTAGTCAAACTTCGTTAATTCCTTTTGAGATCAAATCTGTTTAGACAATTAAACTTTTAATTTAAATAAAATACACAAGATTTACAACAAAGATGAATTTCCTTGATAGGAATTCTTAATCTGTGTGTGAAAAAGTATGCTCACATGTGATAGATCGATTGATCGATAGATCGATAGATGATAGGCAGACAGGCAGATTTAGAGCTAGATAGATGGATAAGCAGATAAAAAGATATAAAACTAACAAGTCAATTTAAAAAATAAATACATCCTTTGATTATTTATGGAATAAAACTATTACAGAAACTAAAGGACAATTAATGCCTATTTCTATGTAAAACAGTTGTACAGGTTGGTTTCGGGTACAAGAAATCCCTTTGAGTCTAGTTCATGCTTGGTTTTCAGAAAGAAAAATGTTTTTATGTTTAGACAGATCTTTGTTATTCTGATAATCACTCCAACTGGTGAATATAAAAAAGAAATCTGATCCAACGTTTTGATCCATTGCTTTTGGTTTGAAACAGTGTTTAGAACAAGGGACATAAACTTAATAAAAAAATGAGTAAAGACCATTTTCTATAGCAAAAACTTGGCAAAGTTAATTATGTGCAGTTTGTGCTGTTCTTTACTTGATAGATCTGTTATTAGCAAATTAATTTAGACCTGTAGGTTTCCTAATCACTTGGGATATGGCAGTTCTCCTACAACATGAGAGAACATGAGAGAATTAGCAAGTATAATCTTTGAATGTACTCTAGTTTCTGAATTATTATTAATGGAAGAAAATCATCCATGTTCCCTTTCTCCTAATTTAATTTTATTGGGGTAATTTGTTGAAGTGATAAAAAAATCTAAAAAAATAAGTTTTCATGTATTCATTGGTAGGTCCAGTAGGAAATCTTATTGACTTGGATAATCAATGTATTGCAGCATAACTGCAGCAAAATAAAATCTCTGATATCACAAACAGCACCTCGTATATTAATTCTGATCCTGGGAAACCTGGAATGTTAGAAGTAATTTCCTATATATGGAACTATTTCACTTAAGTTCTTATTTGTATGGTATCAATGATTTCTCACACAAAAATTATTTCTAAAAATGTGGAAATCTAATTGCTGTATCAGCAGGACTCCAAATGTCATCTAAACCATTTGACTGGTAAATTCATGTTCAAAAGTATGATTGTTTTAACTAATGCTATGAACACCAAGAAGAAACCATACTGCATTTAGCTGCTTTAGTTTCTATTTAGTTCTGCTAGTATAAAATGATTATTGTTAAATCACTTCAAGATTTTTTAATCAAATTTCAGAACAAAAGTAGTAGATGGCAAACACAAAAGTGTATTCTATGAACAGAAACAATGTTTTATTTATTTATTTATTTGTTTGTTTATTTATTTATTTATTTAGATTTATACCCCACCTCTCTTCCCCAGTCAGGGGGAACCCGAGGCAACTATAAAGCTTTAGTCATCCCATTCAGTAACACCTGATTGTAAACCAAATATATTTGGTTTTCTTTTTTCCTAACTATTTTGGATTTAGAGGAAAAAGTAGAAACAATTAATCTTAAATATAGTTATGCAGTAACTTTTAGGACTAGAGGAAACCATATATGTGTGTGTTTGTGTGTGTTGCCGTATGCATGTTGTCTTTGTGCCTACAAATTAAATTTCTCTGATTTATGCTCTTGAATTGTCATTCAATTGCCATTATGGAAATAATGTTTCAATAATTATGAAAGGTAAAACAAATTCTTTGCAATACACACTGTTTTTTAAATGAGAATATGACTATATGTCATTATGTTATTGCCAATTCTATGTCATGTAAAAGAACAGATTAATGTATTAAAGTTCTACAAAGGTTTCAAGTAGATATACCAGAAAATTATTTTCTTGTATAAATAAAAAACAAGGACGTGGGATTATTATTCTGGTAAATTTGCCACACAATTTTAAATGTCTATTAGATCTGCTGGATGGACTTCCATGTACAAATGTATGAGATAATGTAAAAGCAAAGCATTCTGTTGCCAAAGAAGTGGTAACCGATGAAAAAGCAAATTTATAGTTTGTGATAACTGGTGTTGAAAAAGATTAAGCTTCTGGTGAACCATGACCTAACTACTGATTGATGTTTCCTGCTTTATATCAATATTTTCTCTGTTATCTAGGTTAGGTCATCTATATGTTTTTGTTTGGGTCCATTCCAATGATTTTCTTGTATCCAGGATTCAGATCACTATCTTTACGAAGGCTGAAAAGGAAAGTTTTGTTTAGCTGAGAGTAAGACATTCAATTTTTCATATGTTTGCTTATATATACAAATATGAGTGTAAAGATACAGTGGTACCCCGTTACCCATCATTAATTGGTTCCGGGAGGCACAATGAATACCAAAAATTATGAGTACAAAAACAAATTTTCCCATAAGGAATAATGTAGTGAGTCACAAGGCAGCCAACACTGACAAGTTGTAGTGCACTGAGTGCCAAACAAACGATGAGTACCAGGACAATTATTTTGGTCAAAAAGCATTGAGTACCAAATTCTATGAGTTTCAAAGCAGTTGAAACAATGGGTGAATACAAGAAGGTCTGGTTATTTAAAAGGTGCCATAATTCTACAGAAACTTTAAAATTTTAAAATAGGGTTCATGCATATAAAGAAATAACTTTCAACTAAAATATTTAAAATATTATGTTAATTTTTATTTAATATTAGTTTCAATGCCAAGATGAGGGTCATGTAAATGAGAAAAAATTTAATCATAATAGTTTAGTTTTTATAAATATTTTGATAAACTGATTTCCACTGATGAGTTAATGCTACATGTAAAATTATAAGTAATGTACTGTATATCCCCAAAATATCTTATGGGAAGTTTACTTTGAATATCACGAACATGAGATGATCTGGTGCTTCAAAAATGCCATTTATAATAACAGCATAAAATAGCATTAGAAACTATATCAATGCACACACCATCAATTTCTATTTCTTTTAAAGATTCTTCTCTCTCAGCACTGTCACACACACACACACACACACACACAAAGACACAATTTCACTTGCAAATCTCTTTATCTCTCTACAGCATAACTCAGACATAAGGAACAAAAAACATTTTCAGGGAGCAAAAACCACATTCCACCATGTGGGACATACTAGTGTGTTGAGATGCTTTAGCTAAGCATAATTATTCCTGTTCAGATGAAGACTCTGCCCCCTCTCTTGGTTCTGTGCCTATGGAACTTGCATCCAAAATAAAAAATAAAAAATCTAGACTTATGCCGATTTTCCTCTCTTCCTGCGCTAAATCTTTTCTATTTACTGTAGCTCGGTAAATATTTCTTTTTTCCCTAGAAACTTAATCTCTCTTTCTCAACATCACTCATTTCTGTCCTGACATTAAATGACTTACAACACTTTGAAAATCAGTTCTTTAATTGAATTTGTGGACTCAAAATGGGATGCTGAAAATTATTCACTTCCTCAATGTAAATTCCTTGGATCAGCTTTTTAAGCAAAACAACTTTCCTTAACGTTTATATCCTGGATGAACACTGTCTCAGAGTTTATGGAAAGAACTGACCTATTATCCTAAATCATGACTACATTTTTGTGATTTAAACATGGTTTAAATATTTGGAATCAGACTTTGCTGTGGCTTCCTCAAAAACTTTGAATTTATAGAACTACTGGTATTCTTCAGACATTAAACACTCCCTGAATTGGAATTCTTTTGACCCCAAACGATCTGCTGGCTTAAGGGAAGGGAAATAGGTTTTCATAACTCTTTATCTACTTTCTGTTACCTGTCTGCGCAAAGGAATGCGCTTTGTCAGTTTGTGCACCGCAGGTTGACTGCTGAAGTCTGATTTCTTGGTTGTAGATCTCATGCGGCACACGATGACAGCTACCACCATACAGACAATGATGAAGACTCCCGAGCAGTAGATTGATATTTCCACGTAGTCTGGGTACGTTGGGTAGGGTCTGTTTGTGACTGAAGCTACGGTCCAAGTGGGACAACAAATTAGGAGGCAGCAAAAGGTCAGGCTGAAGAGAAAATGAGCATTTACGTAGATGGACCTCAAATACAGGTTGTCCTCGACTTACAACAATTCATTCAGTGACCATTCAAAGTTACAACAGCCCTGGAAAAAGTGACTGATGACCATTCTTTATAGCTACGACCTTTGCAGCATCCCCACGATCATGTGATTAATGCTTGGCATTAATCAGACGCTTGGCAACTGGTTTATTTTTAATGACCATTGCTATGACCTAAGGTCATGTGAAAAGCAAAATCAATGGGGAAGACAGATTCATTTAACAATATAGTTACTAACTTAATAACCAAAGTGATTTGTTTAACAGCTAAGGCAAGAAAGGTCATAAAATGTGGCAAAACTCACTTAACAACAGAAATTTTGGGCTCAATTATGGTTGTAAGTCGAGAACTACCTGTACTACTGCACCAAGTTTATAAGATACCAAATGCCTAATATTTCCACAGCGTGAAACCAACTTAAAGAAGAGGGTGTTTCAACATTTCAGGCTTTAGGATATCTAATATTTTAGAATGTGACTGAAGCTGATTTTTCTTTATTAAATGACCCTTTCAAGATAACTTGTAAATATGATCACTTTTGGGGTTATTAGCCAGCCTATTTATCTTTGAAATTAAGACTACATATTATTGGAATTATGTGTGTGATCACCTTTTCTTCTTAGTCTTTTTTTTTTTTCAAGGAAAACAGGCACATAATCCATTCCAGATGAATCAACATTTATCCCAATCTCCCAGTATTTGGCCTGCAGCAAATGACAAGTTTAGTAAAATAATTTTAAGGAACGTTGTAGTTAACTCTGTGGGCCACCTGAACACACAACGAAAGCCAAAACAAGGACTGAAAGCTAGTGGAAAAGCAAGGGTTTTGAGAGAATAAAGCCTAACAAAGATTTGGCATCAACTAGCTTGGCCTTCTGTACTTCTACTGAAAGTTGGCAGGAACTATATATCAAGTAATTTGAATTAAGTTTTCTCATTCAGGAATACTGATAAATTGTGTTCAATACCAAACATTCATCAATTTTATCTTCTTATGCATCTCACATGGGGGCAAGTCCAGTGAACAAGGTGATATATATCTATCAGATATATATCTAAAAGATAAGCATAGGATCATGGCTTTTAACGTCAGAAGGAACTGAGCATATAACTTTTAGATCCTTTGAAGACTATAGCTATTAAAACATTGCCATTGCCAGCAGCACAAACTGAAACTGTGAGTGAATTAAATTTAGCACTAGAATGTGTCCCGCGTATGCGCGTTATATCCCTCTCCCCTGTGCACATCATAGCCACGCGGCACCCAACCAGCACCAGTGACAAACTCTCCCCCTCGATAAGCCAGCATTCGTCGTCTTAGGAGCTTATGAGGAACCTCGATGTAAGTATTTGGTTGTAGTTCTGTTTATGTTCCCCCCGGTTCTACTCGTGGCTAAGCATATGTCGTGCCGTGGGTATGTCAGTAGCCTAGTTAGTTGGATATATTTGACCTACTAACAAATGCAGGAAGTTTAAAGCTTTTAAATTTGTAATGATTGATGATTTCAAAAAATGATTTCAGCACTTTCCTACAATTAGCTCACAATCTTTGAGTTATGCCTAGATACAAATTAGCTTCAGCATAAATACACATATTTTATTTATTTTATTTTATTAAATTTATACCCCGCTTTTCTTACCCCAATTGAGGGAACGTGAGGCAGCTAGGTAGCCAAGTATATAAGTAAATTTACCAAGGGGAGATTGTGCTCCTATTAGATCTAGTCCATAAATGGCACTAGACAATTACAATTAGTTTATAGTTACCATCTACTAATGTGTATTTTTCAGATCAACCTTTTCCAAACAGGTATATGTGAGATGTGTTTAATATCAACTTTCATTATTCCAAGCTATCACTGGCTACACTTCCACGGGATGACCAATTTTATATCAATTGTTTTAGGTAGTGTAATAATTTGCTGATATCCACGTGATTAAAATAAATTATGTGAGATTAAAAATAAATTCCTGAGTAACTTAGCCTGCAGTGACTTTTGGGTTTATAATTTTTAGATTTTTTTTTTCACTTTTTATTTGCATCTGTGAAAAAAAAAACACTATTAGGAATATCAGTTTATGTTATACTAGCTGATGACCTGGCCTTGCTTGGATTTTCTTTATCCCCCTCCTCTTCATAATGCCGATTTGCATACGTTGCTCCTATTGGCTAGAGAGCTTCAGGCCTCAGTA
>JANHGC010002245.1:82583-108544 GCA_027560395.1 Boaedon fuliginosus | reverse complement strand
GGGGAGTGTTGTAAAGCTCTGATAAGCAGTATATAACATCTGAGTGCTATTGCTATCCATGTTGTAAGCTGCCCAGGAATTGGGTGGCATAAAAATGTAAACAAAATTCAACTTCATCCAGGACAACAATGTTAGCATTGCTTAGTCATTAAAGAAACTAGCTGGGCAGTTCAATTGATACATTTATCTCTATTACATCACTTACATAATCCTTAGCAGAATTCAGGAATCTTGTACCTTTACAAAACAGTTAACTATGTACTTAATTATTGTTTTTAAATCTATCAGATTTAAAAAAAATTATCAGCCATTGACCTAGAATCCACAATAATTTTTAAATGATTGAATTTAAAGAAACATATATCCATGCCTTGTGACAATTCTC
Source organism: Boaedon fuliginosus (assembly GCA_027560395.1). Lineage (NCBI taxonomy): Eukaryota > Metazoa > Chordata > Lepidosauria > Squamata > Lamprophiidae > Boaedon > Boaedon fuliginosus. The sequence goes on along the minus strand of JANHGC010002245.1, from coordinate 108,159 downwards.
ATTTTTGAAGCACCGACTAAGGCAGGGGTGTCAAACTGGAGGATCCAGCCCATGGGGTGGTTAGATCTAGCCCACGGGATGGTCTGGAAATAGCAAACGATCAGCCTGTGGGGCCCCTGCTAGAAAAAAATTGGGTGCGGCCAGTGCCTTCCAGGCCAAAAATGGAGCCTCGGAAATGGTCCAGGAGGCCTTCCACGCCCAAAATGGGGCCTCCAGCGTGGTCCAGGAAGCCGTCCTTGACTCAGAAGGTTATAAAAGGGAGGAAAAGTAAAATATTTTACCTTTCAGGCTTGTAGGATTCTGCTATTATTGTCTATGTCAACAATTTTGTAGTTCAGTTTCTTGATCTGGTCTCTCTTTCATAAGGTAGTCAAGTAGATCAAAATCACAGAAATGTATGCCTCCCTATTTTTATAAGTTTATAAAACTATATCTGCGGAAGTACAGTCCCGTGTTATGCCCACCATGGCCATACCCATCATGGCCATGCCTCCACCGGGCCTCCAAGGTCAAACCCAATCTTCATGTGGCCCTCAATGAAATTGAGTTTGACACCCCAACTGACACAACACACCTAAGTCAGGGATAGGCATTTTTAATAAAACAATTCTTGCAATCCACTATTATGCAATCTTTAAGGATAGTGAAACAATATAGCTTCATTTTAATACTAATGAAAAATCTTTGACCATTATTGTTCTAGGTATGCAGGTAAGGAAGCTTTTTTTGTTCCTGTTCCATATTTCACATGAAGTGAAATGTATAACTAGGAAGAGAAGCCATATTACACCATGGTCGTGCAGATATATAAGGACCATAACTAAAGTTTTCAGAAATCAAATGTGCTATATGAACTCTTTCTAGTGTTTATTGTTTTTATCTGCTATTATCTGCCTAGTAATAATTTTCCACAAATGCAAAATACAAGTAATCTTCAACTCACAGCCGGTTGTTTAGCAATCATTCAAAGTTAGGATGGACTTTTAAAAAGCACAGACAGAAGGTCAACTCCTGCACTGGGCTGGAGAAAGGAAGTTAAGTCATGTAAATCTGAGCTCCTATTTTCCAGCATAGCACTGAATTTCCCTTCTGTGCCTGGAGGGAAAGTCAACAGAGAAAGAAAACTTGGATCACAAAAATCTACGCTTCCTTTCTCCAACCTACCACTGGACTTCCCTGCATAGCATGGAGGAGAACTGCTTTATCTTCCTTCAGCAGGCAGCTCTTTCATTTGGTTTGCTTACAAGCTGCATAGCCTGTTAACAACTAGAACTTGGAGAGCCAGGATTGTGATCATTGAGCAAAGCAGCCATGTGGGTATCTTTCTTACTAACCACTTTGCTCAATGACTAAAATTCAGGTCTCAATTGTAGTCATAAGTTGAAGACAACTTGTATGTTGCAAATTTACTTTCCAAATTTTCAAAAGCAAGGCTAAAAGCTATTCTAAATGGGTCATATTAGAAAGTCACCATGTTTGAGAAGATTGATCTACTATGTCACCAAGCCAGCATTATATCCAAAAACAAGCAGAAATGTATGAAGTAAACATGAGAATATTCCCAGCAAAAGGGTATAACTAGATTTTTTAAATAATTCAGATTCCTTTAAAGAAAAATTCTATGCAAAAGTGATGCATTAAACAAAGCTCAAGATTCCCCACCAATGATTATTATTCAGATGGAGTTGTAATAAGCTGGTAAAGCAAAGATATTCTGAGCAGCATTTCACCAAATAAACATCAAAATGCATTCTTTATTAGTGAGTGCATTAAAGAGATTTAAGAAATAGAATTAATCACCAGCCAGTCAGAAACTGGCAGAAGATGACAGGAATGTTCTTGTTTTAAAGTGCTTGCTTGTCATTGCTGGCTGATGGTCTTAATACCAGTCTGCCCTTTGTGAAGCGGGTGGTGGGGAAAGAGCCCAATACCAAAGCTATTGTTATACTGCATTCCATCAGCTTCCCTAGAGGAAAAATGTGTTTCTCCTCGGGGGAGGAGGGGGAAGGTTGTAATGTCTATCCTACTAATCTCCAAGTTAACCAATAGGATTCCTAATGTAGCAGAGGCAAAACCAAAGCGTTAGAACTTCTGAGGGAGCAAACACATATATATCATCCCTTGGGTGAGGAAAATGTGAAACAAAACAATGAATAGTGTGACTTAAGGATTAGGTTTTTGAAAAAGGATAAAACAGAACTACTCTACAATGTAAAATAAAAGGCTGAATTTCTCCCAGACGAAGCTGGAACTTGGAAGACAAAAGTAAGCTTCTCCTGCTTGTTTAGAAGACCCAGCTATTGGGAATGTTCAGAGATGAACAGCGGGCAAATCAACTCCAAGAAAACCTAGACTTCATGTAGTATCAGTGCATCAGCTTCCAACTGCAGCAGGATCTATAGTGCTAAAATGCCAGGTCTGTTCAAATAAACAGATTGTGCCATGTGTGTAGCACAAGCTAAAATCATAGCCTAAAATGTATTTTTGGTTTTATATAGCTGGCATATACAGATAGTCCTCACTTAATTTTGATAATTAGGATTGGCAACTCTGATCTTAGACAACACAGTCCTAAAGTCATAAAGCATATGACTATGCCAACCTAACAATAGCCATTCAGACAATTCTAGTTGTGATCATTAGGGAAATCTTGTATGTGTGTGTCATTAGGCAAAATGTCATGGAGTCATTATTTGGCCCCGACTACTGGCTTCCCCATTGACTTTGCTTTTGGGAAGCCAGCAGTGAAGTTTCCAAATGTCTATTCCATGACCATGGAAGGCAGCAACCATCATAATTGCAAGCTGGTTGTCTAACAGCCAAAACGTGATCATGTGACTGCAGGGATGTTGTGACAGATTGTAAGTCTCCTCATTCATCACTGTCATAATTTTGAACAGTCACTGAATAAATTATCATTAATCAAGGATTATCTTAGATTCCCGGGCTGATATATGAACATTTATTCTCTCTAGCTTTAATTGTATTATAAAACAAACTAAATGAATACATGGTAAGTATTTGAGCAGTGCCACAAAGAAGAGGGGTTAGCTCACTCTCCAATGCACCTGAAGGCCAGAGAAGCAGCAATGGATAACCAAGGAGAGATTCAACTTATAACTAAGGAATTAATTTGACAGTTAGAACAATTAATCAATGGAATGGCTTGCCTTCAGAAGTTGTGGGTGCTCTGTCACTTGAGGTTTTTAAGATGTTATTGGACAGTCATTTGTCTGAAATTGTACAGAATCTCCTGCTTGAGCAGGAGGTTGGACTAGAAGACCTTCAAGGTCTCTTCCAACTCTGTTATTCTGTTTTATTAAGTGTAAAAGAATGCACAAAGGAGTGTCATATAGCATTATGTTATAATTAAATAGGTTTTTATTACAAGAAGAACCAAGAAAGTTTCTTATATTAAATTAAACAATAAGTCCAACTAATTGTTTACAGGGGATTGTCTGAACCACTTCTCTACATTTCCAGACAGAAATCTCAGTCCTGCCTAATCACTAAGGTATCATAAGTTGAAGCTGGATTCATATTCCCATTATGTTTTATTAAGGTTTTTTTTTAAGAGTGGTGCCAACAAATTCAAAAAGAGTATCAGGATATCCTTTTGCTATCTCAACATTTTTACAATAACCTGGAAAATTCACAACTCCTCCCCATATGCTTAGCTTTGCACTCAAGCTTTGCACAGTTCTTAATCCCTAAAGTACACGTTTTTAAATGTTCTCAGCTTCCAAGAAGAGGTCATAAAGTAATAATACACTGGAAAGGGTAAATGAGTCCCAGACCTTTCATATTCACTTCAGCATTCAAGCAGGGAGCAGCAGCACATCACTCTCCAAGATGAGTTGGTGATATTAAGCAAAAAAAAAAAAAGGCCTTACAGCTGATTGTCAGTTCTGTACAGTCACTGCCATGTTGGCTAGAACTCTGCAGTAGGCAATTGTGCTGTGATCATCTCTTTGCTTAAGTCATCAGTGCAATCAAATGTGAGAGGCCGCTCAGCTCTCCTCACATGACAGGCTGAGAAAGCAAAAGAAATCTGAACAAAGCTACAAGGCTCTTTCCTTCTGCACAAAAAAGCAAGGGCATTTCTACGCATGAGGATCTGCGCCAATTCAAAAGCAGTTCCAGACCTCACTGATTTCACAATATTGGCTGAGTTTGTAGCTCGGCTAGTTTCTGCTTCAGTTGCAGTGCGCAACCCAAATTGCACAGATATGTTGCTGTTGTTGCTGTAACAACAAATCCATGCAAAGGAATTTTTGCTTCACTTGTGTGTGGAGTAAGGCAGGAGGAAATGCTGAAATGGAAATTGTAGCTGCATGAAGTGCCCATATGACACTTTATTATTCCTAAAAAGTATGCATTTTGTTTAGAAGGGGAGTCTCAAATTCATGGATTAGAGACTGGCAGACTTGCAGGAAGCACTGCGGCAGACGAACATCAGGGTAGCCCAATATAGCAGGTTCCTTAGCATAATTTCCTAGGTTTTGCCCTCGGACAAGTCCTTATAGTTTTCTTGGCAAGATTTCTTAAGTGGTTTGCCATTGTCTCCTTCCTGGAACTGAAAAAAGAGGCTGGCTCAAGATCACCCAGGTGTCTTCATACATTTCCCTTTTTCTAGCCTGATTTCTTCACCATTGCACCAAACCTGCTCTCAAGTCTTTATGTAGTTGGATTGCACCAAACCTGCTCTCAAGTCTTTATGTAGTTGGATACATATGCAAAATACGTTAATACATTTTTAATGAACTCTGGATTTATGGGTTTGGGAAAGAAGGGAAAGGAGGAGAAATTGGTAGTTAGAAAAACAGAGGCAATTTACGAGAAACTAGAGCATAAGAGATAAATCAGAGACCCTGTGATCCAAAAGTGTAATCTTAAGTATGTCAAACCAATATTCGTCCAACAAATGACAACACCTGGATTCCCCATTTTCAGTTTAACAAGCCTTTGATAAACTATGACAAGCAGCATAGCCACAGCCTCTGCTTCTAATTATTTGTCTAGGTTCTCTCTATCTCTCTGAGCATTTTGAATGTGTGTTATCAAAAGCTTATGCCAGGTGTGAAGTCCACAGTCAGGCTTTGAAAGAAAGAACATTTCTTCATTCTCCTATTATCCAAATACCTAGAGGCAAGCACCAATGTGGATGGATAGATAAATGCCTGGATACCTGCCTGCCTGCCTGCCTGCCTGCCCAACCCCCTGTCTCAGCATATCCACCTTTCCAGTAAGGTAAGTATGTCAGGTTTATTCTTGTTTCTGTAAAGAGTTAGTCAACAACAGCAAATCACTCTGCCAGAATTCAAGTCTCAACAGGCTAGACTGTATGTAACTCTGAGTAAATTTAACCAAAGCTGCTTTTACATTTTTGGATCAACAAAGATATATTTCTATTCTGCAACGAATATTTCTTTTTTTAAAACCAAGTCAGATCAAATTAGATTAACATTTGGTGAAAGCCCCAAATTAATATAATGAATAATAGAAATCTAAATAAGAAACAGAATTAGAGGAAGTTCTAATGTAAAGAAACCAGGTAATTAATACCAAGAAGGGTATTAAAGGAAATAGTTCCATTTCAAAAATCCATAAGCCGAAATACACATCATTATTAAGGCTGCACTCATGTGCAGTTTGGAATAAATGTTTCACACCCACGCAAATGCAAATAGAGTATGTCCCTAGCATTCATTAAACAGAACACATTTATTTTTTTATGTAAGACTTGGGGGGGGGAATGGTGTTGGCATTTTAACACTTGTTGAAATATCTTTCAGGTTTGCACAGAAATCTTTAAAAAGAGAGCAGCTTCAAAAAAATATATAAAGGAGAATGTTTTACTTGTATGTGGTTCAAAGCACTTTTTGCAAAAAAAAATTTAAGTATGTGCACTTCTACCAGGTAGGTATCTTAAATTAACTTTAATATGATCCTGCTCCATTCACTCATTTCCATAGAACAGGAACATTACAGTTTTATTTAAAGGATACATTACATTTCTACATCCCACCCCACAAATATTTCCATCTAAGTTGAAAAGCAGCTTGTGTTTTGGAAACTCAATGTTCAGCAGCCAACGCTGCAGGCTTCCCCTTCTGCTTCCCACTGTTCAATATTCAGCTAACCAGAATCTCCTGTTCTACCCTGAGTTGGCTCTGATTCCTTTTTATCTTCTGCTTTTCTTTGCTAAACTACCTTTACAAGATATCTGAACATGCAAAGGAGGGCATGGAATATTGGAAAGGAGGACAATTGGGAGGAAAAGGGGTATACGCTGACTGTTTAAATTTCTTGGAAGCTGTGACAAGCATTACAACAGAAAAACTGCTACACACACACACACACACACACACATACAAATACACTTAGGCCTACAAGTATATAAAATTACTTTTTTCCAGCATCAGAAGGATTGTTTTTTTCAACTGAAATATTTTCCAACAAATCTTTTATTTTGAAGAGCACGTGCTAGCAAAAATGTAGAATTGATGATGACACATTTTTCAACTTTCACCATAGAAACATATAATGATCAATAGACCACACCATCACAAATTTGAAGTGGTTGGATTGAAGCCAAGTGCTAGTAATAGGAAATAAAAAATATAAATATAGGTGGTTGAGTACGTCGATAGACGTGGGGGGGAGAGAAGCAAACAATTTACAATTGTCATAATACATGTTGACTACTTGACAATGACTACTGTTGCAGTAACAGTCCAAAGAAAAAAATCTCAAAGACACTCCAAAATCCAGACATTATTTGCTTTTAAGGCTATGCCTGATGAATACAGGACAAAAGAATAAAAAGGAGAACATTTTGCCTCCTTTTGCCCAATGTTGGATAACTCCATGCTAAATCTAGAACAACCAGGCTTGTTTTCAGCAAAGGCAGTCCCACATGTATTCAAGGTAAACTTCTTGGAATGGATTTGGTGTGTGTCCTGTTCTCTTCTATATTTTTAATATAACATTTTTTTTCCATTCCCTTGATGGTTTTCTATTGAATCCTCGTTCTGGTATGTGTATTCCTGTTCTTTCTTATTCATTAATGCACTATGTTCATAAGAATGTCCATTTCTTATTCTACACTATTCCTTAACCAGCCCAACATCAATGTTACCAAAAAGCTAACAAGCCCAAATCACAGTTACTCAGTAAGCTCCTTCATAGTTTACAGAATTAATTAAAACAATAAATCATAAAAAAGGTTTCCCCTGTCCAGTCATGTCTGACTCTAGGGGGTGGTGCTGATGTCTGTTTCTTATCGAGGGAGCCAGCATGTTTATGGTTATGTGGCTAGCACGACTATATGTTAAAGGCACATGGAACACTGTTACTTTCCCACCAAAGTGGTACCTATTTATATATTTCTGTTTGCATGCTTTGAAAGTGTTAGGTGGGCAGGAACTAGGGCAAGTAACAGGACCTCACCCATCATGCAGCGCTCGGATCTCGAACCCAGGCTGTCAGCTTTCCAGCTGACAAGCTCAGCATCTTTAACCTCTGAGCCCTTACAACCCTTCAATATATAAAAAAAATAATTAAACATTAAAAAACAAAAACAAAATTTTAGAAGTAAATGATATCCATGGAGCATCTCAAGGTTTCACCAAGCTCCTGGAACCCTGGAGCCTAATGACATAGCCCGGTCTTTAGGGACTTCCAAAACATTAACAAGGATGGAGCTAACTTCAGTTTAGAGGGGAGAATATTCCATAGGTCAGATGCCATGGTAGAGAACATCTTTTGTGACCAGCCAAATGTAGCTCCCAGGACCCACAGCGTCCCTTCTCTGCCAGATCTGATAGGCAGATCTCATAGGGAAGAGGCGGTCCCTCAGATATCTTCCCATGCACCTATTGGTATGCTATGTTTTTAAAAAAATATTGGAAAAATCATCAACAGAAGTACTTGTCCCTCCCTCTGGTCTTCCAAATACTGATCAGCTAGGATAGCCAAGGATAAATAATGTTGGAGTGGATGTTTAGCAACATCTAAGGGAGGCAAGGGGCAAAATTACCTACTTGCTTACATAAATGACCTACTGCTTACATTCTTGCTGTTTAAAAGAGCTGTGGACTATCATACAAAGGAGAACATTGGGACACCAGCCTTGAACCCTAAATTTTCTAAAAACAGAATATTTAATGGCTTGTAAGAGACATTAAATGTTCTGTTTTTAGAGCAGACTGGAGTAATTTATCCTTATAATCTTCTGTCTTTCATGCCACTGTACTCTATGGTGAAATGAACCATAATATTAAAATCAAGCAATCCATGGTTATCACAGCTTTCCCACAAAGTTGAATAAGAACTCAACTTCCCACTTTTGTCCAGCCATTTTAACAAACTCTGGTAATCAAGGAGTGTCGGAAGTAATTTACTCCTGACTGACTTTTCAGGATCTTTCCAAGAGATAAATGATACAGAGTTTATAAAGACTAATCCAAGTTATAGAATGTCTAATTAAAACAAATACATAAAACTATTCTGATAGACTCAATTTCCTGAATTATTTCCATTCCAACAAAATGTTGATACAGGCAAAGTTTCATATGATGCACATAAAATGGGGGTTGGCAGGGAAAGCAATGAAATAAAACAAATCTGTGTTCAGCAGATCTGGTAGCATGTGTCCTATTCAATGAAGAAATGGTATCACGAGAAAAATGCATTACATCTTTTTTGGTAAAGTACTAGTTGCAATAAATACCATCAAGTAAAGTTTGTCATGCAAGTTAGCAACATTTATATGGTTCAATTCTTTGGAAGAAAGGAATTTTTGCACTAGTTAGGAATCATGTTTTTATTAATCTTTTCTTTCAAAATGTGTATATGTTTTAACAAATTCACCAGCTGATTCTTTTAGTTTCATCTCTTATGGTACTACTTTAAAAATTGAATCAGAGTGGTTGTATGCATATTTAAACATATTTGACATTTCTCAAAAGCGCAGAGTAAACAATTCTTTGGGCAGCCTTTTTGTCCCAAAGACACTATTTGGTAGGCCACATAGTTAGGTGAGGTTAAATCAACTCACATTAACATAAGTTTTCAAAGTTTAAATATACATTTTCACATAGCACTTTCTTAAGCCTGCAAAATGAAATGGGAGCATCTACAGCATAGAAAACCTCAACATTTTGCAACAGACTGGTCTTTGGGGCCTACATAACTCTGTAAAAATCTGTGGCAATGCTCATCTGATGGGATACAAATGGCCAAATTAAATTGGAAACTGGATCAAGTTATTTGGACGTGCAAAGCAAAGCAAGCTGACATGTAAACCTTGGCATGTCATAACTTCCATTACTGCAGTCCCACCTTGAAAGTTAAAATTGGTGCCAGAACTTTAGTTGAACAAGAAATATATGCAACATGAAATAAACTGGTAAAGGTAAACAAGAAGCAAACATTAGCAATACTCTAAGTATCCAATATATCAAACCAAGACAAATTTTAAAACAAGCCTTCCTTCAAAAGCAAAGTTGATACCTCCAGATGTTTTGGATCAATTCCTGCAATGCTTAGCAAACACTGAAGCCCAACACTACATCAGGCTCTAAACAAAATATTTTTTTCTAACTGGAAATAATGATGACTGGCAACAACACAGTTTTGTCTAGCAAGAACCAGACTTTTTTTTTAACAGAATCCACCTCTACTCTTGAGATAGCCAGAGTAGAAAGAATTAACGCCTACGTATCTCTAAATATTTTTAAATGCAAGAATATCTCCAAGCAAAACATACTCCAGTAAAGCTGGGTAAATACAAAATTTTATACAGAAAAGGAACCGAGATGCTGGATTACACAGGTCTCCTTTTTTTTCTAAATTACATTGCATGCATTGGCTAAAATTTGCTTCTTATTTCTCTAGCCACAACAAAAGATTACCACAAATTTGTTGGATTTTTTTAATTGCTAGGCAAATTCAGCTGATTTATGCCCCTCAAATAATATGCAAATTGGAACACAGTTCTGTGGAAGAAATTTTACCGCAGAGAATTCTACATGTTTATCTATACTAGGGATTGCTTTTTAAATATTTGCCTTCTTTTTTTACAAAAATTAAGAGCTTCCAGCAGCACCTGCCACACAAATTGTAGAGACCCAAGGCCCAACCCAACAGCTTTTAACAGGAAATGATCCTATTCCACTATTGTACCAAACAATGTACCACATTTGATGGGGGTGGAGGGAAGGATAGTTGTATCATTTGTTAATAAAATCCCTACTCATAAAGTACACTGATGTCAGCTAGGTTGTTATCTTTGATCTCAGTAATATTTACAGCAGTTTCAACTTTGCATGCAACATGCAACAAAATTACAGGTAGTCCATGACTTACAATTAAAATCAAGACTGGAACTGCTAAGTGATGCGGTCATTATTTGAGTTATGTCCTTTTTGTCAGGGCCATTAGCCAAATAAAAATATCCGGCTTTCCCCATGACTTTGCTTGCTGAAGTGGGTTGGGGGCAAAACACAAGTGGCACTCACATGACCTTAGGATGCTGCAATCACTGTATTTACATGCTAGGTGCTAAACACCAACATTTTGAACATGTGACCTTAAGGATGCTATGGCAGTTGTGAGAGGATCAGCTGTAAGCCAATTTTTTCAGCATTATTGAACTTTGAATGATTGTTACATAAATGGTGAATACTCAGTACTCAAGGACTACCTGTAAGTAACAAGTTTTACTTCACTGAACACTTCTATAAGGGTTTTGCCCCCTTCCTCAAACTAGAACCCAAAATCCTCCACCCTGATCCTTACCCTCCACTGGATATTCATCCATTCTGCTTGAAACAACTGGTTATCTTCACTTCAGCACAAATAGGAAAATGACTGAAAGTCATTAAAATTTTGAACTGAAGATTGCTTGTTTAACCAAGAATATTCTGCTTTTATTCCAATTTTTCCTGCATCCATGTTTGGAGCAAAACATTAGATTATGATGCACTTGTTTCATTCTCAAATATTAACTGTTGAAAATAATATATGTATTCCTAATGAAACTTATGTTGGCTATTGGTATACACATAAGATGAAAGAGTGAGGGTTTCAAAAGTTACTACAAAATAACAATGTCTACTGTCAACTTAGCCTTTGTTCTATATCTGGCAAGAGAACGGCTGGAAAAATTTCAGATTCTCTGATATCATAAGGGATTTCCCTGAAGTAAGAAACATTAGAATTATACAGTGCCATATTTGAATACTGTTCTTTATTCTTAATATCAAAGAGGTCTGTTCTGAAAAGCAGCTAATTCATTTGAAAAAAAGATAAATCAAAATAAAAAAGAGGCACTATTCAGCTGTTGAATATTTTGAATAGAAATAACTTAACCAGAAACAAAACCAAAAAATGTATCAGAAGCATCATAAATGTGGTGTCTGTATTATTTGATGCCCATCTGCCAGTCATTATAAATAAATAAAAAGGCATGTAGAAGGAAGATGAAAATGTAACGAAACAATAGCAACAGTATAAGCTTTAAGCTAAACCACCTAACATAGATCAACCCCTAAACTAGTAGGTTGCTGAGATATAATTTTTACAAATTAATTAAGTTGTCTGTTCATTTCCAAAAGTAAAATTGTTGCAGTATTTGAAATGGATGCTAGCTACTTCCCTTTACTGTGTTTTGGCATAATATTCTATAATTCCTCTGTCTTTTTGGTTTCAAAGCTATGCCAAAACCCATCAAATGACCAGTTAGATATATCTCCCTTTCTGGAAGAGTTTAGCCTACAGTATTACTCTGCCAAATAATAATGGTGATTTTAACCACAGATTACATGCTGTTCTGTGGTAAACTGAGGTAAAATTATCAGCAGCATGGGCTTTACATTAAGCTAGAATTTTGAGGAAAAAAGAAAGCTGTCTCAGTTTATTACAAAGGAGAATGACACCTTGATAGGTATCAAAATATGGTTTTTATTCCATAATCTTTTAAAAAAATATTTGCAAGGCCAAGACCAACCTCTATTGTATTTACTGTGACTGTAGGCCAATATATAATAACCACACAGCAACCCATAATTATATTGTTGGTTGTTTAGTATGTATGATAGAAAATTCACTCAACAAACCTCTACGCACTTTTCTCTGAATCTATTTCTAACTACCATCTACAAATGTGTTTAGTTAATTTCTGTAACACTAAACTAATTTTATATCTATGTCAGTCTGGATTGAATATGGTTAACAGTATACACACTGGTGGGATAACAGTAGGAAGGCCATTTTTAAAAAAGAATTGCTAGGCCTATGGATGTTTATAGTGGGAAGGAAAGATATCTATACATTACAGAATGTTAGGTTTGTAAAATTATATTCAATGGCTTAAAAACCTATTTTCAGTGTAACTCTATACACTGAAAATATCTGATTAAAGATTCTGATTTTACCATGTTAGTTTAGCAGGTAATGCCAGATTTTTTTACAATGTTCATAACCATAACATCATTTCAGAGTGTTATGGTAATGTCATGTAATACGTAAATTTAACCGACTAGCATGGTTCATTAGACAGGTCTGGAACGAAGTAAAGTAAAAAGTAGGTTCAGGATTAGGCAACAGCAATACCAAAGGAGAGCTTGGACATATGCACATTGGTTCCTGGTATTGATAGTGGAACAGAATAGATTACCTGGGGAATTCTGGGAGTTGTCCACATGCCTTCAAGTGGCCAAGATTGAAAAACATTGATGTAATTGAAACCAATCAAAAAGTAATATCTCTAGTTTTGCAGGATAGAAATTGTACCGTGGAGAGGAACTATGTTCCAGTGCCCACATTATTTATTTACTTACTCTATTTACTTATTTATATCTCTCCTTTATTATTTCTATAAATAACTCATAGTCCTTTCTTCTCCTATTTTCCCTACAACAACCCTGTCAAGTGAGTTGGGCTCTAGCCTTCAAAAGACATCCAAGGTTTGCAAATGAAAATAAATCAATTTCTGGATAGAGAGAGGAAGAGGAAGGGACAAGAGTAACAACACAGCCCTCTTGATGCCAGCTTCACACACAGCGACCAGTAATCATGATGGAAAATCTTGGCTTTACTGTTTACTTTTATGATTTTCTATTAAAGTAACAGACATAGCAATAAATGACATCACTCTCATTACCATTCCATTCATTCATTCCTTCGATTCACTGATATTTTTTGCCAAGAAAAATAAAAGACCAAATATTCTTGAATGCAAGTCATTGAAAAAACCTCAAAAGACTGAAAAAAGGCAAGGGGCTTCACATAAATATTTACCCGGGTTACACTAAATAAGTGTAAGTTTTAAAAAGTAAAACAGGCAGTCTGTAACAGCTTTATAAATATTTTATCCCTTTCATATGTATACCCACACACTTTTTAAAGTGTTCCCACAGAGGAAAACTATTCTTTGGAAACAGTTTATATACTGCATGTGTTTCCTTCTTCTCCACTAGCTTTTGGGAACACACCTACCACCTGGCCATATAATGAACATAATTTAGCAGTGCTTTCTCAACAGCTGGTCTGTTCTGGGCAGAGTCACATGGAATGCCATTTACCATAATTCCTGGCAGCCGTTGGAACTGCACCTTCAATAAATATTGTTAAACAAGTGCTCAAACAACAATTATTTAGTCATCAAGTTATCTTAAATTTTTTTTAAAAAAACCCAGGCGGGAGAAAGTATTGAAATCTCTACAAAATCCTATACTTCCTTGGAATGCTTATTCTGGCCCTCCGTCCAGAATAAGCAAATTGATTAAAATGAATTTTGCATTCTGGCAGAGAAATATTAGTAAATATCCACTGTATATATGTCTAATATATTGCCGCCTCGAGTTCCCCTGATGGGTGAAGATAGGCGGGATACAAATCGAATAAATAAATAAATGATGCTAATTGTGTTTCATAGCCAGAGTTTGGGAATCATAGTAGGAGTATATCAAATCCTTCTTCCTCAAGAAAGGAAGGAACTTAGCCTATATTTGTACCTAAATGGCCTAAAATGTTACATAATTAGAAGAAAAACAACTGAAGGAAAAAGATTGGGCTAGACTAGGAGGAAAGATATACATTAGGTTTATATGTATAGTGTTTTATATTACTATTTTCTATACCCATGTGTATAAAACATAGATATAATAAAGTCAAAAAATTTAAACAAGGTATAGAACCAACCAGGGTTTAATATTCTGATTGTCATTATGAAGTAATTTCTAAATAACTCCAGGAGTAAAAGTTTCACAATAGTCAATTTGAAAATGTTATTGTAGGCTAGGATTCAGAGACCATGATGCCTATTGCTAGGCTGAAGTAATCAGGCCAGGGTGCCATATGGAGATGTTGTTGCAAGATGCAGCCAGCCTGAAAGAACAAGGAACTGCACCCATGGAACACAGCCTGAAAGAAGAGGCCACTACAAAAGGGAAGCACTGCTGGAGCATAGAAAAAGGGAAGTTACAAAGGGGACAGAGTGGCAAACAAGTGACTCAAGTGTGCTCATGTGTATGAAAGGACATGAAGGCCACAAGATGCCACGAAAAAAACCTTCAGTTGCAGGATGTGGATTGCAGGGCTGCATTTAAAAGAAGTAGAACCAGGAAGAAAGTGAGAGAAGTGACGATCCAGACCTGACTTCTTACAACACCTAGACTCTCCCTACCCAAAAGGGGCATGATGCTTATGGTGTGTGTGCGTGTATGTCTTTAATTCTGCTTTCCTTTATGAAGAAATTACTGGGGGGTGGCTCTTGGTATTTATTGGAAATTGCTTAGCTTGCTTTACAATTTACAAAAAAGTTCATGAGTACTCTGAATGAAAGAATGCATCTTTCCCCCAAAATAACCACTTGAATTAGAAAATAATTTAGTAATTATAATTCTTTTAAAAATGTTATATTTAATTTTTATTTATTTTTATTTATTTATTACATTTTTATGCCACCCGAAGAACTCTGGGCGGCTTACAGCATGGATAGCAATAGCACTCAGATTTTTATATACTGTTTATCAGAGCTTTACAACACTCCCCTTAATTCAGCTAAGTCTACATAACAATTTTAAGAAATAAGAATTCCTGTTTACAAGATGATAAAGAGAGAACAGTGAATTATAGCGCTATGACAGAAGTGGGCCTGGTCCATTTATTAGTCTTATTGTGGATTAACTGTGCTGAAATTATGACGGAAAAGTGCTTTCACTTCAGTTGGTTTTTAATTTAGCCCAGAATTATAAATAGCTTTTAAATTATTGAGTTCTTGTTTTCCAGGCATAAATAAGCTGCGTTTAATTAAAATGATGTTGATTAAAACGATGGAGTTAAACAATTCTACTATTTCCAAAGTGTTCTCATTACTATTTTTATATTTACTTTTATCTAAGTACTTTTGAAGAACTATATTCCAGTCTTGTCTTCACATTTTTTAAACTCACAATTACTAAGAATTATTTTAAAAAAAACAATCCTTCTTAGTTCTATAAATAGATCTAGAAATAATACATCAATCTTCTAGGGCATCTTTAATAAACATATAATATAATTCAGCCTAATTTAAAACCTCTTTCATATTAAACTCATAATTTTGTAGTACTAAAATGTTAACTCTTCTACATCCAAAACCAATACCAACCAACCAAGAACCTTTTATGAGTTTACTCTTAAAGTGTGTTGTATCTCCTACAAAAAAATTGAGCTGCATTTCCTTTTTAAATAGATATTTTGTTCAGCTCATGTAATTTTCAGAAAAATAGTATATTTCAATAAAATTAATATTTTTACCCAAAATGATAAATATTAATAAAATGCTGGGGGGGGAAAGCCACATATAAACAAAAAGGGGCAGATTCTCCTTAGGTGAAAGGATTGTGAACCCCAAATTCTATTTCCTTCATTATAGAAAGTACAAGCAACTGAATTTGGTAAACTTGTTAAGCAATTAACTACTTAATCAACTAGTTAAGCAATACACACATCCATACACCCATACGTATTTCTTCCATTAAATGTCAAATTCTTGGAGACTGCCTGAACAAGCCTCTGCAGTTTTCTTGGGAAGGTTTCTCAGAAGTGGTTTGCCATTGCCTCCTTCCTAGAGCTGAGGAAAAGTGATTATCTCAAAGTTACCCAACTGGCTTTGTATCTAAAAGTCATGGTCCCCTAGTTTCTAACTTTGATGCTTTAACAACTGTATCAAAGTACATAATCAATGACAGATGGAGAGAGTGCGGGAAAAGGAGAGGGGGGGGGAGTGCATTGTTAGTCAATTAAAGCCTTTATTTTATGCTACACATTAACAAAACCATTAGATTCCAAAAGTAAATCATTTTAAAATATATATTACTTTCTTAAAAAATGTTATAGCCACTCTACATTACTTACCAACAACATCAAGGTGATATGTGTGGTTGATGGATCCATGGATATTCTCAACAATACAGGTATAATTTCCTTTGTCTGATGGGACAACACTCTCCATTATAAGACTCCAGTGCTGATTCCGTACCTAACAGGGTTTTTTTTTAAAAAAGAAAAATATTTTAAAGAGAATCAATTTTCAGTTTCTGCTTATTAAGAAGAAGGCTATGCTTGCCTACTGCAAGGGCCTTAAAAAGTCTTTTTTTTAATCAACTCTGGGGGGAGGGGGCATGAGAAATCGACAAGATGGTTGTCGGATGTCAAGTTGTTTTCTTGCTCTCTCCTGGGTTTTTAAGTGCTATGTTTGTCTGTTTTTTTATTATTATTTATGTTTAAGTACTTTGTTATTTTCAAAGTTTTGGGGCTCTCCAAAATCATGCTTTGTGAGATAGCCAGCTATATAAATTTGCTAAATAAACCAATCTATAAATAACCAAGTAGTCCAGTCAATCTACTTAACTTTGCTAAAATATATTATATTTATCTCATCTATATAATTACAAATTCATACTTCTGGCAAAAATTATGTATGTTGTGGAATGGTACTATTATTCAAATTTCACAATTTCAAATTTAACCAACATTCAGCAATAACACACATTCCTTCCTACCAATTAATCCATTAAATTGGCATTTACTGTAATAATTGTGGCTAGCTCTTCCTCTACACAAAAAAACAAAGCAGCATATAAAAAAATCTTGCATTTCTGGAAAATAGCTTATCTAGAATCCAGTTTCTCAACATCTATTTTCTCTAGACCAAGCCTTGGGGGGGGAGTTATTTCTGGTTTGAATAAAACAGCAATCAGTCAAGTAATCTCCAATGCATAAAGGGTTTTGCAAAAAAGTTCATAAAACATCATAGATATGCCCTGACTTCAATATAAGGCCAAGATTCTTAGCAAACACAAATATTACATTTCTGCTTATTTCCCAACCCATTATTTCTAGTAGCTACTATTTTTCCTATAATATAATTTTTAAATATAACTTATTTTATATATATGCTGTTGGAACTTAGTTATAATATAATATAATACTGTGCATAAAATCTCTGAAGCTTGAAGACTCTGAAAAGAGATGTTCTTTTTTTATTTTCGTATCTTTTTTACATACTTATAAATATAACTAATAGGCTGGTTTATCCCGGTTATAGTCAGGCCTCACACTGTAGTAGCTCTATGTGTTATGCTGTTAGTAACTCTAGTCAGGCCTCATGCTGCTCTTGCACGCGGTGTCACGCTGCTATCACGCATCCCTTGTGGAGTACTGTGAAGGCATCAGCACTATCGGCACTGAGGGGTGCTAGGCATGTCTGACCCCCACAGTGTTTGTTCCTGGAGGGTAAGTCATTTGTGTACCAAGTTTGGTTAAAATTGGTCGAGCCGTACCTGAGTGTATGTGGAATACACACGCACACATACATTCATACACACATCCAATTTTATAGATTTAGATAATAATGACCCTAATATACTCCGGCACTCGATAAAAGATAATGATTGTCTTCATAACAAAATCTTGGTTTACTTTATACATTTTGGCATATTAAGCACCAGGAAATCATCAGTGAGCAATCAAAGGCTTGGATTTTAATAAGCACTGTTACTTCAGTATGTCTCGCTTTCCTTCTATGACTCAGATTGTACAAATGTAAAGTAAATAGTTAAAAGAGTATACATATGGTAAAGTAAGGAAGATGTAGATATAAGGAGCTCATAAACCATGCATATCTTCTTTCTATATGAAATTTAAGCCAAGTCACTAGCAATTATTCAGCAGAATTATCTTGTGCAGTGCACTGCATTCACTATGTGTAGTAAATCTGGATAGAGTAGGTGAATTGGGTATACGCAGCATACACAGGATGAAACACTAGTGACAGAACTTGATACACCCAACTCCCTGCTGCAGCAACTGAGAATTATGAAGGAATATGTGAGGCCATGATTTCAAAAGCAAAGATAGAAATGTACTAACAATAGCACTTAGAAGTTAGATAAGGGGTGTCAAACGTGAGCTCATTGTTGGCTATTTCAGGATTTTGTTTACCCTTGGGGGACGGGAGTGGGCATGGCCTAGTTGTCATGGGGGGTTCCTCAATGGGCCGTTCCTTGCCATCTCTGGGATGGTACTGTGGGACAACTCTGGACCTATTGCAGGCCAAATCCGGCCCGCAAGCTGTATGTTTGACACATCTGACTTAGATTTGTGTACCATCTCACATTGCATTATAACCCTCTCTAAGCGGTTTACAGAGTCAGCATATTGCACCCAACAATCTGGGTCCTCATTTTACCAATCTCAGAAGGATGGAAGTCTGAGTCAACCTTGAACCCTAAGGACCGAACTCCTGGCAGTGAGCTGAATTAGCCGGCAATACAACATTCTAACCACTGCACCACCACACTCCTCATGCTCACTTAATGCACTATATCCAAATATCCTGGCACAAAAGCTACAGGAGCATAAGTATACTTGAAAATATTTCAGGTAAGTGCTAATTATTTCTAACTAGATCTTCAAGTTATTGCTAGTTTTTAATATACTGGGCTGCCATACATTATACTTTCATAATCAGTGTGCTACTTATACAGTCCTAAGGTGCAGTTTGATGCAATCTGACACCATTATTATTGCTTCCATGCACACTCCAAAGAGCCAAAATTTACAAGAAGCCAATACAATCATGAGGCTTAACAGAAAAACAGAATAAGAGAGTTGGAAGGGGCTTTGGCAGTCTTTTAATCTATCTCCTGCTCAGGCAAGAAACGCTGACACAATGAGTACATATTAATGAGTACACATGAACTTCATTGTTCTCTTCATTTATCCAATGTTACCAAATTCATTTATTCAAAATATGTATGTTAAAAATCTTATTTTCCATAAATATTTTTAAAACCTCTCTACCCATTTGCCCAAAAATTAAGCTTTATTTTTGAGAATTTGGAAGCTTTAACCACAGGAAATTCCATATATATTGATCAATATATTGATCGCTTATGCAAGTCAATAGAATAAGATATGCAATATTTATAGAATTTTTCTAAAGCTAATACAGTATATTCATTCATACTTTAATGTAATATTCTTTGAATTCCAGCTTAAGTGTATGCTCTGCAAAGAAATTTAAGAGATATACATTTTATACTTATCATAATAAATTTCCTAATAATATTCATTCTATAATTTTGGTTGCATATTTGTATCCTTGCCCACATCACTGCAATGTTGTATAAACCAAATGCCAATTAATTTAAGTTTCACAGATCTAATATTTTCACAATGTTGTTGCTCAACATCTATAAATCTTCTTTCAATATAGTAATGTTTGATTTGATTTATGAAGCATTTCTAAAGCATTCTCACTGGTCCTATTCCTATAATACATTTAGTCTTTATAACTTTAAAAAAAAGAGTTTGATGGTATGAAATTTATTCTGAGTAGCTGAAGTTTCTCCCTATTTTAATTGAGCACATCAAGGGAGTTGTTGACTGCAATGTTAAGTAATTCCTATTTCTCCCAATATGAATATGAAGCCATAGAGAGATCTCATGAAACAGCGCCTTTGCTCTTCATCTTTAAGACTGTTTCAAGAAGTGCAGTTTGACCAGGAATGCTACATAAATGCCCTACATAAATAAGTTACTAATCAGAAAGTCATTCATAAATTATAATACAAGTCCCATCAGAATTAGAAAAGTTCATAATTAATCAAATGTTATATAAGATTGCTTTCCTTGGCCTGGATATGGAATTTTTACAATTTGGTGCCCTCCAGTTGTTTTCAACAACTCAATTTTGAACTGTTGTCCATACTACTAAGATAGACAAAGTTCACCTAGCCATCCCAAAGTTTCTATGGCTGGATTACTCAAACCATATATGACTAAAGAGAGATCTGAACTGTGATCCAAACACACTCTTTTAACATCAGCAGCTAAACGTGTCTAGTCACAATTTGCACTTACTTCAAGGATTACAGAATAGTGCCCGAGTGCATTTTCTACTGTAGGTTAGTTTTTAAATAACTAATACCCAAGACAAATCTGATTTCTTTGCTGTATCTAGCATAAAAATAAGAAAACAGGCTGGGCCTGTGCAAGACACTATTCCAAGGTTTGGAAGGATAATGTCATCACTTGCCTTGTACATAACATGGATTTTTGGTTGAGAGATAAAACTGAGAATGCTCAATAATATTTATACTTTATCTCAACTTTGATTCACAAACCTACCTCTAGCATGTCTAATATTAATTTTCCTGCAAAATATGTATGATGCCTGTAAAGAAATTACATTTATAATTTTCCCAAGTTAGTCATCTTATTGTTATGATAAAACCTTAACA
This sequence comes from Boaedon fuliginosus, assembly GCA_027560395.1. Taxonomy (NCBI): domain Eukaryota; kingdom Metazoa; phylum Chordata; class Lepidosauria; order Squamata; family Lamprophiidae; genus Boaedon; species Boaedon fuliginosus. The sequence continues at coordinate 87,361 of JANHGC010002245.1, read as the reverse complement.
AGATATATATTTTTTCACTGTCAGGAATGTTATACAGAGCCAAGCTGTTAATCAGTTAATCAATCCTCAACTATAACAAGCTCAGCCTTTCACCATGATTAAACAGCATTAATTCTACTTTTAATCCTTCTGCACTACTTTCTTCTAAAAAGTTCCGTTTATTAAATGCTCTGTGATATTACAGTGGAAATCAAAATAGTCTGATACCCATAGAAAATATGGGTGTCATTGACTAGGAGATCAATCTTTCCTTAGCATAAATACTAAATGTGGATGGTGCAAACTGCATTCTGAAAAAAATCGTCAAAATATGATAGATGATTGATGAGATAGAGAGGGAGAGAATTTTCATACAATGTTGAAGTCAATAGACTCAGCATCATGTGTTGTAGACCACAGGTGTCAAATTTGATTGTGGCACGTGACATATTGAGATGTATCTAGGTGGGTTTTTTGCCTTTGCAGAGCAAAGGTGTGGCCTGTGTGTGACGCATCTGGCCTGTGGGCCGCCAGTTTGACACCCCTCCTGTAGACACTCCTCATTTAGCAGCAACTAATCTTGTTTAGCAACTATTCACAAATACAAAAGTAATAAAAATTATTTACTGATCATTGGGTTCATTTACCGCCAAATTTAGTGTGCCTGATAACAAAAGCCTTCATTGTGAAACTGATTAAAGCCTGGTAAATTTCAGATAGTAACACCAACTGGCCAGAGGGTTCTAATCAACTAATTAAGGACAGGGGATTTTTTGCTTCCAATTTAAGGAATAGATTACAGTCACTAAGAAAGAAGGATGCTTTCTAAAAACACATAGTTAATCCAAAAGGTGAGGACCAAATTATCCACTATTTATGTATCGATCTGTTTTAAAAATATCTGTTTGCAAATTCAAATATATAGGCTCCAAAAATACCTTTTATAGTTTGTCATTGCTGCACCAAAAGTTGGGAAATGTTTCAGATGTTTCAGACAAGAATGAAGAGCTTGACCAAATAATAGCCTCAGAGGAAGAACACCAGGACCACACCAGATAGGTGTGAAGGAGAGAGAAAATAAAGCAGACAGCTGGACATAATGCTAGGTTCTTCATAAATGCTATGAGGTTTAAAGAAGTCGTATAAACTAAATTCTGTTTTGATATTTACATATAACCCATTTCAATATTCTGATCCTGAGATCTAGCGTTGATATCATCCTCTTCGTTATGATTTTGTAGTACCTCAATACATGCCTATTAAATTAAAAAATTAGAGTATGCATAGAATTAAAAATACGTATCATAAAAAGAAGAATGAAATATTTTAAGGCTGACAGATGTATCTGAATCAGCTGGAGACAAGACCATGAGCAGCAGCAGGACAATTAGCCTATTTAAAAGCCAACAATATTGTATCACACTGTGACATTTGCCCTCTGCCTGACAGACTGGAAGAACAGACAAATGTTTTAATTAAAAGGGGGAAAGGTGGGTGGGAGAGGAGGATACTCTGATCCCCTTATCTGATTTTGACAAGTCCTGAGCTCAGTTCATCTTGGTACACTGCGCAAGATTATAATAGAATCTAGCTAAGAGTATATATTTTTTCATTTGCCAAATATTGTATTGTATTGCCAGGTAACGTCTCAACATTCCTCCTTCCTACTTCCCTTTATCTGATTCCAAGATATGCTAGAGCTTAATAATTAGGATAAAGTCAGCCCAGCTTTCCTAGAAAAGTGCATATTACGGCTGCACAAAACTGTCCAAAAAAGATTTGAAAAGTCAATTTTAACTAGGCTTTCTAAAAAAAAAATCCTACTTCTAATTTCAAGTCTTGTTTTCTTGAAAAATCTTGAAAAAATGACATTAGGTAAAGTACAGATAGTCCTGAACTTACAACAGTTCATTTGGTGACCATCCAAAATTACAACAGCACTGAAATACATGACGTACGACCGTTTTTCACATTACAACCATTGCCGCTTCCCCATGATCATGTAAGTTCAGTCACTTGGCAACTGAGTCATATTTATGACGGTTGCAGTGTCCCAGGGTCATGTGATGCCCTTTTGTGAACTTCTGACAAGCAAAGTCCATGGGGAAGCTAGATTCACTTAACAATCATGTTACTAACAATTGCAGTGATTTATTTAATAACTGTGGCAAGAAAGGTCGTAGAATGGGACAGGACTCACAAATGTCTCACTTAACAACAGAAATTTGGGGCTTAATTGTGTTCATAAGTCGAGGACTTTTTGTAATGCTATATCATGGTAAGAATCAGGAAAAACATGGAGATGGCACAGTCTTCTCCTATCTCTCTACCTAGATCAGGGGTGTCAAACTGGCAGCCCATGGGCCGGATACATCACGCACAGGTCACGCCCACCCCAGTTCCCCAAATGGGAAAAACATTACGAAATGTCACGTGATCGCAACGTGATATGGCAAGTTTGACACCCTTGACCTAGATTAAGATCAAAATAGGTTACATAACATTGTCATGAGGATTGATGAAAGCAAGGAAATATAAAAATTTTACTCCTGGTAAAATGATGTTTCATACTATTGTGAGCACAGGCTTGTGTGTGTGATTGTAATGAAACTTCAGAATAAGATTTTTTTTTTTTTTACACAAAGAACTGGTTGAATAAAAGAGTCTTATAGGTATGCTGTAGATAGGGTAAAATGGCATTAGGTTCCCCCACTCCACTAGTAAATCCAACTAAATTTAAGTAAACTTAGTGACAATATATAGGATTATACTACTGGTCACATATATTGTGTACACATTTTTATCACGTTTAATCTCTTTACCTTGGATTTAATAAGTAACTTTCTGCCCAGGAACAACATGAAAGATGATTAGAACTACAATCAAGCAGTGCAATATACATAAAAAGAATCTTCTTAAAAGGCTACCTGTGGGAATATTATTCCTTTCTATAAAGTAAGATCAATTACTATGTGGCTCTTACAAATTTTTATCTTCATAATTGAAAACTATCAGGTTATTTATCCAAGCTAAAGTTTAGTGAGCAAAAAAGGTTGTGGTAATGTAACTTATCGAAACACAGCTGTGGAAACAAACACCCTTTTTAATACCTCAGTAGAAACTGATAGACCGAATTTACTTTCTGGGAGGTGAGAAAGTAGAAAGAACAGTTCACTTTTAGTTCTGTATATTATCTTGCTAAGTAGATGGGGGTGGGAAGGAGAGGAAGGAGCATAAAAATTCTCCAACAGACAGTCTGGTGTGTAAGGCGATGGTATGGGCAGAACTGCACACTTCAACTTGGGGGGGAAAAAGAAAGCAACAGTTCAATTCCTTTGAAATACGACCTCAGCATGTATTCTTGGAAAACCTAAGAGTTTCCAAATGTTTAAAGAATAGGCAGAGTCACTCTCTGCAGAAAAATTAATACCTCCCTATAGCAGTCATTTATACTTTTCATCCTGAAATGGCAAAGTAATCAACGATGAATCAAAAAGCAAATAAATAAATATATTGCTATGATATAACAATATATTTATGAGGCCACTGTGTTTTAAAAGATGCTGCCTTTTAGAGGGACAGACACAACTAAACTAAACAAGGGAATTATAAGCAAGTTTTCCTATAACTTATTTGACAAAACAAAAAGCTGAATATGCAAGAGAAGAATGGGGGGGGGGGAAATGAAACAGTAAACACAGGATTGTAAGTAGGATTGTAATATCAATAAGTCATTGTAACTTCAGATGCACTGTATCTTTTTATAGGCATTATAAATGCATGGTTTATATGGTTTATAAATACATATCCTAGAAAAGTCACATACCTATAAAAACATGAAGTATTCATTACTTTTTCTTTTCCTAATTCCTTGTTTTGTTGACTATCCCCCAGAAAAATATTTGTGCCCCAGAAAAATATTTGTTCACTCTTTACACATTTATACATATGGAAATGTATACGGGTATGTATGTTTAAATTTTGTATAACATGCAGCTTCTAAGAAATGAGGCAGTTTATAACAAAAATATAAAATGCACATGGTTAAAACATAGTATGATGTTTCCACATTGTTCAGAAGAATCTTATCCTCTAAAGTTTAAGAATATTCATATTCCATTTGAAAGCAACATGCATGCATGCATGTGTGTGTCTGGAATCTCCTAACAAACTATTGCTGATAACAATCAATCAAGGGGCACATTCAGTATATATTGTATATAACTCATCCCTCTTCTTGAAGAGAAATATCTGTTCAATTTTCTCTCTTAAAAATGAAACACTTCACTAGAAGTAAAGACCAGTAAGTCTGACTCCCTTAATTGGTTGGTATTTACCCTGTTATCCCCAAGACAAGTGGCTAACACTGAATGGTAAACAATTCATTTATGCTTTGGAAACACAAAAGCTGTTGTCATGTGCCCTCTCACACTCTATGATGTAAGCAAATGTAAATAGAGAAATGTCTATTTCATTAATTCACATTCATGTGGAACACTTATACACCTTGGAAAAGCTGTAGAAAATCTGTATACAGAGAAAGGGGGGAAGATTGCAAAGCCTATCTTCTTTTACATTTGCAACTGGCAAATCTGAGAATTTCTTCATGGTAGGAGCCTATGCTATACTTTAGTAAAGAAACCATGGAAGTCAATAAACAACTGAAACAACTAGCTATTGTAGGTTTATCAACTGATACAATATATTTATATACTTGTACAAATACCATGTTTCCCCTAAAATAAGACCCTGTCTTATATTTTTTTTGCCATCAAAAAAAGGCACCAGTCTTATTTTTG